>JAYESD010000001.1:155688428-155914651 GCA_036927565.1 Tuctoria greenei
TAGAAAGAAAAAATAACTAAAGGCGTCGGGGTGTTTTCACAGCCCGACGGCTGTAAGACAATAAAAGTGTCAGTAAAAGTGTCAGTCTGACAGCCGACAACTTTAATGCAATAAAAGCGTCGGGTGCACAGACCCACGACTTTAGTCCGTAAATGTGTCAGGACCGACGATTTTAAGAGTTAAAAACGTCGAATAAACGGCGTTGGTTAAAGTCGTTGGTTGACTGACGACTATAATTTAGAGATGTTGGTTTTAGTAGGCAACCAATGGCTATAAGGCTGATGCTCTTTTACTCATTTCTTGTAGTGTATGGGGCCGGACAAGTCCAGAGATTTGTCCAAAATTTCAAAAAACCAGACCAAATTGATGATTTACCGGACAACTCCGAAAAGTTCCAGTGACGAAGATCAGACTAGTCCATACTCGATAACGGACAAGTCCGGGAAACAATAGAACCAATTTCGGACTAGTCCGTAGCAAAAGCGGACAACTCCGAATAACAACAGAGAGAAAATTGGACTAGTCCGGGTCTGGTTCGGACAAGTTCGCACTAAAACTACTTTTTAGTTGCTGTTTCGTTCTAATTCATTTTAAACTTGTTCCTTTTTGTGTTGCTTAATGTTGAACATGAATAAGAACTTATGCAATGCATGATGCATGAAAATGAGATTGTTACAAACCTACCCCCCCCCCCCCCGCCCCCTAAAATGAATCTTGCCCTCGAGATTCGATGTAGAAGAGAAGAGATAGGGAAATTCTCTCTTGATATCATCCTTTAGCTCCCATGTTGCTTCCGATTCTGCATGATGCTTCCATTGTACTTTGCACCATTGAATCACCTTGTTTCTTGTGACTCTCTCCTTGGTCTCCAAGATTTTGACCGGTTGTTCGGCATAAGTCAAATATGCATCTAATTCCAATTCTTCCGTTGGCACTTATTCTTCTGGTACTCTTAAGCACTTCTTGAGCTACGAAACGTGAAACACATCATGAACATCAAAAAGATGTGCTGGCATCTCCAACTTATATGCCACTTCTCCACATTTGCCCAAAATCTTGAATGGTCCAATATAGCGAGGTGCCAACTTGCCTTTGACGTTAAACCGCTTATGACCACACATAGGTGATATTTTGAGATATACAAAGTCTCCAACTTCAAAAGCCAGATTTCTTCGCCTATTACCCGCATAGCCTTTTTGTCTTGACTGAGCAACCCTCAAATTCTCGCGGATTGTCTGAACTTGCCCTTCAGCTTCTTGTAGCACATCAGGTCCAAATACTTGGTTTCCTCCTGTGTCATTCCAAAACAAGGGTGTCCTACACTTCCTCTCATATAGTGCTTCATAGGGCGACATTTTGAAGCTGGCTTGACAAATATTGTTATATGATAATTCCGCATATGGCAAGCTCTCATTCCAGCTACGTCCATGCTTCGAAGCACAAGCTCTCAACATATCTTCCAATATTTGATTTGTCCTCTTGGTTTGCCGATCCGTTTGCGGGTGATATGCTGAGTTTAAATCTAGTCTTGTAACCATGGCTTCATTCAGTTTCTCCCAGAACCTAGAGGTGAATTGAGAACCTCGGTCAGAAACTATTTTCTTAGGTATTCGGTGTCAGCATACAATTTTCTGCATGCATAACTCAGCTAACTATGCAACGGTATACTGGTCTTGTCAAAAATGAAATGAGCTGATTTGGTCAACCAATCCACAATAACCCATATCGAGTCATAACTGGACTGGGTTCGCGGTAATCCAACTATGAAGTCCATACCGATTTCTTCCCACTTCCATTCCTGAATCTTCAATGGCTGCAATAATCCAGTTGGCCTTTGATGTTCTGCTTTATCTCGTTGGCACACATCACATAATGCAACATACGTCGCTATGTCCTTTTTCGTTCAAACCCACCAATAACAAGTTTTCAAGTCCTTGTACATATTCGTACAACCGGGATGAATTGAGTAAGGTGAGTCATGTGCCTCCTTCAATACCGTTTCTCGGAGATGCTTCACATAAGGCACAACAATCCGTTTTCCAAGCCATAATGTACCAGATCGTCTTCATCAAACCTCCATTCTCTCCCTTCTTGGATCATTTCCTTAATTTCCTATATTTCCTCGTCCTTTGTTTGACGTTCTCAAATTTCTTGTTCCAAAGTCGGATTTAACTCCATTACTCCCATCTCATTCGCAAATCCATGTTTCAACCGTTCAAACTCCTTGCATAGCTCGGGTGGCGATTCCCGAACTGTGAGTTGGTGACTTGCTCCTTTCCGACTCAAAGCATCGGCCACTACATTAGCCTTCCCTAGGTGATAGTTAATTCCCACATCATAATCCTTGATGAGCTCCAACCATATTCGTTGCCTCAAATTCAAGTCTGTTTGCGTGAAAATGTACTTGAGACTCTTGTGATCTGAATAAATCTCACACCTATGACCAAGAATGTAGTGTCTCCAAATTTTCAAGACACACACTACGGCTACAAGTTCGAGAACATGCGTTAGATAATTCTGCTCATATTTCTTTAATTGCCTCGATGGATAGGCTACCACTTGACCTTCTTTAACCCCTCAAAATTGTTTTGACAAGCTTGGGTCCATTGGAATGCTTTTCCCTTCATTAACAATTCTGTCATGGGTTTAGCTATTTTGGAGAAATCCTTGATGAACCGACAGTAGTATCTTGCCATTCCAAGAAAACTCCTAATTTCCTTCAAATTTTGCGGCGGTTCCAATTTTAGCACATCTCTCACTTTTCCTGGATCAACCGATACTCCTCATCCAGAGATGATATGTTCCAATAAAGACACTTCCTTTAACAAAAATTGGCACTTGCTGAATTTGGCATATAATTGGTGCTCTCTCAATTTCCGCAATGTGAGCCTCGAATGCTCCTCATGTTCCTCCTCGATTCTTGAGTATATCATAATGTCATCAATGAACACCACAAGGAATTTATCCAAGTAGTCCATGAAGACCTTATTCATGAGGTACATAAAGTATGACGGTGCATTTGTCAATCCAAAGAACAAGACGGTGTACTCATAAGCTCCATACCATGTCTGAAAGCTGTTTTGAATATATCCGATGGCCTAATCTTCATTTGAAAATAACCTGACCTCATGTCGGTCTTGGAGAAAACACATGCACTCTTCATTTGATCAAACAAATTCTCTATACGGGGCAATGTATACTTGTTCTTGATCGTCACCTCCTAGTAACCCACACACATCCTTTGGGATACATCCTTCTTATCCATGAATAGCACTGGTGCTCCCCAAGGTGAAGAGCTTGGGCGAATAAAACCCTTCTCTAGCTGCTCTTGAATTTGATTCCTGAGCTCCACTAACTCCATAGGAGGCATCCTATATGGCCTCTTAGCTATAGGTGCAGTTCCAGGTATTAATTCAATAACAAACTCTATGTCACAATCAGGTGGCATACCTGCAAACTCATCCGAAAACACATCTATATACTCACACACCACTAGAATCTACTCAATTGCTGCATCGTCCATTTGATTCAGCTCAACTTGCTTTGGTGTGTGTTGAGATGCTACAAATTCCATGCTGACCCCTTCTTCAATTGTCGACTTCACTATTTTTGTGGCACATTGAATTATCCTGATGTGCTTCTTTAACCAGTCCATACCAAGTATTATGTCCAGTCCTTGTGATTCCAAAACAATAAGGTTGGCGAAGAAGTCTACCCTCCATATTTTAAGGCTTACTTTTGTACATACTATATTCGTCCTCATCTCCCCTCCAGGAGATTTAACCAACAGGATATACTTCATATGAGATATGGACAAACTATACTTGGCAACATACTTTGATGTAATGAATGAATGTGATGCTCCGGAATCAAATAACATAGTCGCCGGGTTGGAGTTTGCGAGAAATATACCAATCACCACGTCATCCGCTTGTTGGCCTCCTCCGTAGAGACATGGTTCACCTTGCCATGAACAAAATTTTGCGGTCCACGGTTGCCTTGTGGCGCTCCTCCATTTGGTCTTGGGTTCTGTCTTGGAGCATTGTTCCCTTTACCAAGGTCTTACTTAGAACATTGAGATGCAATGTGTCCCACCTCACCACAAGTATGGCACGACCTTGCTGCACCAAAATTGTTTTGGCGAGCTTGGTTTTGAGCATTAGTAGGAAAATTAGCGTGGGGCGCATGAGGCATTGGAGAGCAAGGTGCTTTCATAGCGGGGCGTTGCTGCATAGGCTGAGCTGGGCGTGGTGCAATAGCAGCGCGATATGCAGGAACAGAGGGGTTGTAATATTGTGCATTTGGTGGTGCAAAGCGGGGGCGAACATTGCTTACTTGTGGTTCTCCTTGATATGACATCTTCCTCTTGTTATCTTGCTCCATCTAATGAACTTTGTTCTCAACCACACTTCCTTTGTCCATAAGCTTCTGGAAATTTGCAGTCACAATTAAGCAATTGGACTTGAATCTCATTGTTTAGGCCCCTCATAAACAAATATTGCTTGCGGCTGTCCCGGTTGACATCCTTTGGAGCATAACTTGAGAGTTGAGTGAATCTATTGAGATACTCACTCACACTCGAAGTTCCTTATCTTCAGTTCTCAATTCCTGCCTCTTCAAGATCATAACACCTTCAGGAAAAAAATGAGAATGGAAACTCTCCTTGAATTTAGCCCAAGTGATCCTTTCTTCATTGCATAGGCATTGCAATGCGAGTCCCACCAGCCCGCAGCTACTCCAACTAGTTGATGGGAAGCAAAAAGGCCCTTCTCCATGTCACTGCACTGGACAATAGCGAGCTTCTTCTCCACAGATTTCAGCCAATCATCAGCTTCCATTGGATCATTGGCTTCAGCAAAAGTGGGTGGCCTAGTCCTCATAAACTCTTCCAATCTGTTATGAGGTGGTGAGGGTGGTGGTGGAGGCACGTGGGGCTGATTTTGGTTATTGACCTACAGCTGTCCCAAAGTTTGCATCACAGTCTGCATGAGCTGATTCTGCATAGCCATCAACCGCTCCAGGTTTTTAGCCTTAGGTCCAAGGTTGTTGTTCTCGGGTGCTCCATTGTTCTCTTCCTCACCATTGGCATTCCTTTGGTTGCAGGTCATCGACATCCGAAGAAAGAGTAAAAGATGGAAGAATTTAGAAAACATCCCCAACTATATGCATCAAGGGATATGAAACTATGCAACTACCTATATAAGCCTATATGGATGTGGTAAGTGCTAAAGCATCCCACAATCCTATACTAAACACACAAGCAGCATTTCATAGCAATCAGCACCCCAAACAAACCTCAACTATTCCTAAGTGTTCCTATGTGCTCTAAAGTGTCCATTCTATCTAGGCTGCATGGTCAACTTGTGGCTCTAATACCAATTTGTGACACCCGGTTCCAAAAATGAACCAAGTGCAACGCATGTGTGCCCAGGATGTTCAACACACATACACGAGTGCACCACAAATGATACAGCAAATTACCACAACACGAACTAGTAAATAAGTACTTTTATTACAATATTCTAATAATCCTCAAATTACAGACTCTAATGATCATTATTACTAATAAGACTACAGCAGCAATAATCTAAACAGAGCAAACTAAGCAAATAGGATAGCGCGGCTCCAAGCACAACCACAGGCAAGTCAACGGCAGCACACAACCTAGTTTTCCGAATTATCCTCAGGGTACTCCCAAACATCACTTGAAACTGTTGGTGGGGGAATAGCAAGGGTGAGCACATGTCGTACTCAGCAAAAATGGCAAAATAATAACATCTAGATTAAACTAGGAACGATAATAAATAATGACTATTTGTTGAAAAGTACATTTAAAACATATAAAAAGCATCCTACAATGTCTATGTGAATTAATCCCATCATATCCCAAATAATTAACATAATATGAATCCATCATCAATTATCCATCCATATACCTGAAAGTGCATTGGCATCCCTTGTGGGTTTTGGTTGATTTATGACAAACAAATGAGATCCTAACCAAATTGTTGAGATGAGCGCAGGTTTTAATGAAATTATGAAGAAAGTGCAAAAAGAAAGGAGAGTGAGGAATCAAGTTGAAAAGAGCTCAAGACATGAATAGAATACTCTTTGTGTATGGAGTGTGTTGGAGAAACACACCCCAAGAGCTCAAACAAAAGAAAACACTCTCACTGATCAAATTTACACAAAGAGTCTGATATAAAGTCTAGACTACGCTGATAATGCCTCTGATCAATATTGGACAAGTCCGATATTCCACGGACTAGTCCGAAATCCTCACTGACCAAGTTCGGACAAGTCCCCCCTATTTAGGACTTGTCCTTAGCCCCTCAAAATTTCATGACATCAGACTAGTTCGATAACCTCTCTGACTAAAATCAGACAAGTCCTCCAAGTGCGGACTTGTCCTCAATTCACTGAGGGATTCACCACGCCGGACTAGTCCGACATGTGCCAGACTAGTACGAACATCTCTAGAGACAAAATCGGACTAGTCCACCAATTGCCGGACAAGTCCGATAATTTAGGACACTTAGGGTTTTCCACAAGCCGCACACCGGACTAGTCCAGAATCCACCAGGGACTAGTCTGGACTATGTAAACCCTAACGGTAACCTTTGAAAAACCCTAGTATAAATAGAAGTGCACGACCCTACTATGATCTCTCTCGAACCCCTGCGCCGTCACACGTTCCAAGAGCCCAGAAAACACGTCTCTCCACACAATCCAAAACAAGAAAGATCAAATCCTTGAGGATTAACCATAGATCAATGGAGAGACACGTTCTTCACGTCTTGAGCTCTTGGGTTTGAATCTCTCGCACACTCTCGCTATTTTATTGCATATCTTTCGAGTGTGTTTGGTGTCGTTTCGAATTGTAAATCTTGGGGAGCCCCAACTTGTGAGAAGGCCCCTTGAACATGGTTATTTACCCCCATTGTGATTAGTGGAAGAGAATCGGCCTCTGTGGCAATTCGACGAGGGTAGGGTTGGTGAAGACCCGGTCCTCCGTGGGCTCCTCAATGTTGACGTAGATTTCCTCTATGGAATCGAACCACAGGATAAAATCGTTGTGTCCATTTCTCTTGTTCTTACAATTCATTGCAATCTAGGGTTTGCTCGATCTTGTTCAACTTAAGTTAAAACTTTGAAACTAAAGTTAACTTGTGTCATATCTAGTTTCATTGAAGCAATACACTCTATTTATAACTCAATTTCCGCTGCATAGAGTACTTGGATCAAAATCATCAATCAAACTTGATGGATCTAGTCCGCACACACCAGACTAGTCCGCACACTACAGGACTAGTCCGATTTCTCTACGTTTGACAAGGTTGCTAAGTGTTTCAAGTCCTGACAAAAGTTCAAAAAGCCTATTCACCCCCCTTTAGGCTACATTCAATTGGTATGAGAGCGAGGCTCTTTAAAAAGAGACTAATCGCTCGAAGAGAAGATGTTGGACATCAAGGACGCGCACAAGAACTTCAACCAAGAGAAGGTTGAAGATGAAAAGACTCAGAAGTTGGAGAAGCTCCTCGACGCCATCCAAGACTTTGAGGATGATGGTGAGGAGACGCTTGAACTCAAGGCGCTCCTAAGGAGGAAGGCACTTTATAAAGGGAAGATAAAGGTCGAGGATGAGAAGAAGTAGAAGGGGAGTAGTCACATCGACTACTTCCGATATCCTTTTAACTATGATCGGTTAAATTCAAACAACAATCATTACTTGTCTATTCCTCTAGGGAAAGCCCCATACTTTGATGGCAATGATTATTCAATGTGGAGGCAAAATATAAAGATCCATTTAATATCACTTAACCCCAGCTTGCGGCATATCGTGTGTACAGGGATAGATATCCCGAATGACGATGAAGAGCTCACACCAAGTCAAGAGCAAGCTATTCATCGGAACGATCAAGCTGCAGCTGTCATAACCTCATCATTGAGTCGAGACGAGTTCACCAAAGTGGATGGAATCGAAATTGCAAAAGAGATATGAGACACATTACAAACTGCACATGAAGGCGATCATCATGTGCGAGAGGCCAAGATTGAAATGATCGAAGGCAAATTGGGAAGATTCCCCATAGAAGAAGATGAGTCATTGCAAGACATGTACAATCAGTTGAAGAATCTCATAAATAAAGTTCGATCCTATGGAAGCAAAAAGTGGAATGATCACGAGGTGGTGAAGCTAATTCTCAGAGACTTGATGCCTCGCAACGTGACTCCATGTTCGATGATTAGGGAAAGCCCCGGGTATCGGAAAATGACCCCGGATGAGTTGCTTGGAAAGATCATCAATTTTGAGATGATGGAGAAGCAAGCAAAACATGTCAAAGAGATTGCCGACCTCACCTCGACAAAGAAGAAAGGAGTCACTTTGAAGTGCACTTGCAAGCCAATGTCAAAAGAGACTCGAGAAGCTCAAGAAGAAGATGACGGCGACGATGAAAGCAGTGACATCGATGAAGAAGATATGATCCTACTTATGAAGAAATTCAAGAAGATGATGAAAAGAAGACAAGGTGGTAGATCAACAAAAGGAAGGGACATTCATAAGCCAAACTAAGTATACTCAAGACATACTCAGGAAGTTTGAAATGGACAAGGCGAAGCCTATAAAGACTCCCATGACAACAAATGGACACTTGGATCTCAATGAAGACGAACTAGACGTGGATCAAAAGGTATATCGCTCTATGATTGGATCCCTACTTTAGTTATGTGCATTTAGGCCTGATATTATGTTGAGTGTATGTTTGTGTGCAAGATTTCAAGCCAATCCTAAGGAGTGTCATTTGACTACCGTAAAAAGAATCTTGCGATATTTAGTTCATACACCCAACCTGGCCTTTGGTATCCTAAAGGTTCCAAGTTCAATCTCATTGGATACTCCAATGCAGATTATGACGGATGCAAAGTAGATAGAAAAAGTACCTCCGGTACATGCCAATTCCTTGGTAGATCCCTAGTTTCTTGGTCCTCCAAGAAACAAAACTCCATTGCCTTATCCACGGTCGAAGCGGAGTATGTTGCAGCTGGGAGTTGTTGTGCACAACTCATTTGGATGCGACAAACTACAAGGGATTACAGTTACAATATGAGTCGTATTTCACTCTTTTGTGATAATGAGTGCTATTAAAATTGCCCATAACCCCGTTGAGCACTCTAGGACCAAACACATAGACATCCAACATCACTTTTTGAGAGACCACTCAATGAAAGGAGACATAGCCATCTCCCATGTCAACACAGAAAAACAACTAGCTGATATATTTACCAAGCCACTTGATGAAAAACATTTTTGCGAGCCCCGAAATGAACTAAATATCCTTGATGCTCGGAACGTGGTTTGAAAACTTGCATACATGTATGCCATCTTCAAAATCTATTGATTGTGTTATGAAATTCATCTCTCTCTATTTTCTCCAAAAAACTATTTCAATTACTTGATCTTCGTGAATTATGGTCATAGTTTGATTGTTGTATGTTTACTGATCATATTTATCAAGATTATTTGTGTGTTTTACCCCCTATTTTCTTTGTAAGCACCTTCGAATATATACGAATGGGCTAAATGCTTTTGTTCCGGTGACCAAAGACTAGTCTGTGGTTACCCGGACTAGTCCGCATACTGCAGACTAGTCCGCAGTGATCCGGTAGTCCGTACTAGTCTGGTTGACCACAGACTAGTCCGATTTTTTGACTCCATAACCCTAGGGCTGCCAAACCCTAATCTCCTTCTTCCTCACAATGTTCCTCACACTCTCTCTCTCTTCAATCGAGCGCCCCCAGGGTGCTTTGGCGATTCCTCCACCAAATCTCTTCAACTCTCCGTGGAAAACGATCTTCATCGCAAGGGGATCAAGGTCCATGGACTTGTCCGCACCAACAACACCTCCAACCCAAGAATCGAAGGATTTTGGTAAACTTTCTCCAAAACCCTAGAAACACCTTGATTTGCTAGTCAGGGTTTGAGCAGTTGAACACTGGACTAGTCCGGTCTTAGTACGGACAAGTCCGGCTATACATACTAGTCCGTACTTGAGCACCAGACAAGTCCGATTTTTGACTGAACTCAACCCTAAATTCCAACTACTCAATGCATTGCCTTGCCATCACTCCCCATCCATGTATAGTGTAATTCTCTTGTCAGGACCATGTCGAGCTCCAATGATGAGATCTCTGACTATGAGGCTGAGATGGACCAAGAGTCATTGCTTCGGTCCTCGACGGGCCAAAGCAAAAAGTGGCAAAATTGTGCCGTTGACCCGTCGCCCACTGCACCTTAGGTGCATGCAACAAAAGGTCGTGGCCAGGAAGCCCACATCCAAAGGAACGGATGCAGCTGGCCCTAGCTCGGCAGCTCCTCGCCAAGCTAAGGGCAAAGGAAAAGTGATCGCCACTGGTCCGATTGGCCCTCTTGGGATGAGTGGTCCAAGACAGGTGAATAGGGACCCCTCTAAAGAAAGATTCAATGGCAAAGGAAGCGATGTGGCTTCAAAGCTCATGATGATTCACTATTACAGCAGTTCCAGAAAGGCAGCTAATGCAAGGTTCTGGAGCAACTTCCGCGCGGACTACTATAGTTCCGTGTATCTCACGAGGAAGACTCTGGTGGTCCGCAGCGAGTGGATTGACTGGAGCCACTTTGAGAGAAAGAGCCGCCCAACCTTTGATGATGTGATTGTAGCTGTGGCGAGGCATGGTCTAAAGGATTTGTTTGCCTTCAGATACAACTAGAATGACGAAATCATTGCTCAGTTTTATGCTACCTGCTATTTCGCTTGTGATGAAGAGAAGAGGGTGACTTGGATGACTCACAAATGCAAGTACACCGTGACTTATGATGAGTTTGCGAGATTGTTTTACCTGGAAGACACTGGCAACAATGAGCTCATCATCCACAACATTGGCATCCTGGAGAAGGACAAGATGGAGTTCCTATATGACACCCTCCTAAAGTACAACCCTCCATCAACCAAGAACATAAAGCCTTTCTTCATTGTTCTCAACAGGGTGTTGAGCAAGACAATAGCTCCAAAAAATGGAGATGCAGTAAGTGTTCAAGGTTACCTAAGGACACTGATGAAGGTGATAAGCAAGAACAGGAAGTTTGATGTGTTCGACTATATCTGGAAGGACATGGTGAACATCTCTTGCACCCCTAACCATTCCTGTGGCTATGCACCCTATATCATGTTTATGATAGAAAAGGTCACAGGAATTGAGTTCGTGAAGGATGTTGAGCACACAGCTTTGAGGCCTCAGAAGCAACCTCAATCTGTGCTTACCACTGCTTCATCCCCTGTATCTAGTGAGGAGGCTCCCAGGAGGGCCCAAGCTGAGGCAAGACCCCCATCAAGTTCAAGAGCTACTACTTCCAAGAAGGGGTCTCCAAGTGGCATCTTGAAGTACTTGCTGCCATCTTTGGCTCCTGCAAAAAGGCTGAAGTGAAGCTTCATAAGTTGAGCAAAGCAAGGAAGGCAGATATGAAGTATGTGAAAGAAAATGTCAAGAATATCTGTCAGAAGCTGGATATCGGGCCTGTTGGATCTCCCATTATCTCTGATGATTTAGCTTCTGACTTCTCTGAGCTGCCACCACTCTCTCCTCCGAACTCGCCTATTTTGGTGTTGGGAGCACTTTGAGTGGATCCGCTCCTCCTCCTCCTCAGCCTGAAGATGAAGACGACGAGAGCACCGACAGCGAGGAGTGAGTCGACGGTGTTTGCTAGATCCCTCCTCTCCTTATTTTTGGTGCCTTGATGCCAAAGGGGGGGATTGAGGGGGGGGGGGGGGGGGGGTCACTAGGTTGTAGCCGTAGATGAGAGATGAGAGCTTCATTTGCATCTTTTGGTCTCTGTTATGCTTTGGGTTGTAAAACTGCTATTATGCTCTTATTATGGTTCTAGTCATGTTTATGAAGCCTTTGATGATGCCTTGATATAATCTATGTTCATGTTTGATATGATCTATGTTTTTGCTCTTAAATTGACATATATGCTTGATGTTGATATGATTATGTCAATTATCTCATTCTCCACGAATATTGGTTACACACACTTAGTTTTGCATCCCACCATGAAGAGTGCACATATGTCTTATGTTTTCATTGCATAATTGGTTCCAAGCTCATATGTGCACACTTTATGAAAATCTGGATTTTTAACCATACTTGTGAAATCTCAATTGGTTGTCATCAATCACCAAAAAGGGGGAGATTAAA
Organism: Tuctoria greenei; assembly: GCA_036927565.1. Lineage (NCBI taxonomy): Eukaryota > Viridiplantae > Streptophyta > Magnoliopsida > Poales > Poaceae > Tuctoria > Tuctoria greenei. The sequence goes on from JAYESD010000001.1 coordinate 155,700,663, forward strand.
AGTGCATCTAGGCATCCCTTGTGGGTTTTGGTTGATTTATGACAAACAACTGAGATCCTAACCAAATTGTTGAGATGAGCGCAGGTTTCAATGAAATTATGAAGAAAGCACAGAAAGAAAGGAGAGTGAGGAATCAAGTTGAAAAGGGCTCAAGAGATGAATAGAGTACTCTTTGTGTATGGAGTTTGTTGGAGAAACACACCCCAGGAGCTCAAGCAAAAGAAAACACTCTCACTGCACAAATTTACACAGGTCCGGACTAGTTCGATATTCCCCGGACTAGTCCGATAATCCCTCTGTTCAGGATAGGACAAGTCCACCCAATGCGGAATTGTCCGCAACGAACTAGTCCGATAAAGTCCGGACTAGTATGATAATGCCTTTGATCAATATCGGACAAGTCTGATATTCTACTGACTAGTCCGAAATCCTCACTGACCAACTTCGGACAAGTCCCCCCAATTTAGGACTTGTCCTTAGCCCCTCAAAATCTCACAACACCGGACGAGTCCGATAACCTCGCTGACTAAAATCAGACAAGTCCTCCAAGTGCGGACTTGTTCTCAATTCACTAAGGGATTCACCACGCCGGACTAGTCTGACATGTGCTGGACTAGTCCGAACATCTCTAGAGACAAAATCGGACTAGTCCGCCAATTGTCGAACAAGTTCCATAATTCAGGACACTTAGGGTTTGCCACACGCCGCACACCGGGCTAGTCCGGAGTCCACCACGGACTAGTCCAAACTTTGTAAACCCTAACGGGAACCTTTGGAAGCCCTAGTATAAATAGAGGTCTCTCGAACTCCTGCGCCGTCACACCTTCCAAGAGCCCAGAAAACACGTCTCTCCACACAATCCAACACAAGAAAGATCAAATCCTTGAGGATTAACCATAGATCAAAGGAGAGACACATTCTTCACGTCTTGAGCTCTTGGGTTTGAATCTCTCACACACTCTCGCTGTTTTATTGCATATCTTTTGAGTGTGTTTGGTGGTGTTTCGAATTGTAAATCTTGGGGAGCCCTCAACTTGTGAGAAGGCCCCTTGAACACGGTTATTTACCCCCTTTGTGATTAGTGGAAGAGAATCGACCTCCATGGCGATTCGACGAGGGTAGGGTTGGTGAAGACCCGGTCCTCCGTGGGCCCCTCAACGTGGATGTAGATTTCCTCTATGGAATTGAACCACGGGATAAAATCGTTCTATCCTTTGCTCTTGTTCTTACTATTCATTGCAATCTAGGGTTTGCTCGATCTTGTTCAACTTACGTTAAAACTTTGAAACTAAAGTTAACTTGTGTCATATCTAGTTTCATTGAAGCAATACACTCTATTTATAACTCAATTTCCACTGCATAGAGTACTTGGATCGAAATCATTGATCAAACTTGATCGATCTAGTCCGTGCACACCAGACTAGTCCGCACACTACTGGACTAGTATGATTTCTCTATGTTTGGTCAGGTTGCTAAGTGTTTCAGGTTCCGACAAAAGTTCAAAAAGCTGATTCACCCCCCCTCTAGGCTACATTCAATACTAATTTCTCACTTTCATCAATAACCGTGTCCATTTATCACAACCTGATCCATAACCATAACCAAACCATCTCATATCCCAAGTTCCACTCTAATCATGGAAGTTGTCCAGGTGCTTATAACCGGGAGCACGACTATCATGATAGTTTTTAATACTCTGCAGAGGTTGTACCATTGTGCCCACAAGTTCTTGATTTCATCACCCATCGGCGTCTAAAAAGACCTCCCTTATGCCAATACACTACCTTACGTATATTTCCAAGATATCACAAAATAGCATTTACAAAGGGATTACCAACATATTCAGACCCACTAAGGTTTTACAGGTGGTGATGCCTCCAACTCAGCACATCCAACCAAGGGCCCCCTCTTGTGCCATTCGGATCCCAAGGCAGTCCCGCCACTATTGCAAACCCAACCGACTCCCATTCCCCGCTCCCCCAATTGATCCGAACAATGCTGGCAATACACCTAATTAATTGGCTAAGCCGCACCCATACTTGGCCTTGTGGTGGCACTGTTGTCCTAGCTTATTCTCGCATGAACTGGTCCTTAGATCCAAGGCAAGCAAAACCACCATATCATCCAACCCAATCCACAAACCATGCTTGCTTAGATCTCCCAAGTTCCATGTTACCAATTAATCATATTCATCAATTGATATCGTCCATAAGTGCATTAATTCACAGTTATGCCATTTGGTTGTTTTCCCATCCCAATTAATTAGAGCAAAGCAAAAAGTAAAAATACCCTTCTTGACTCTCTACATAATATCCAAAGCAACAAGGATGGACATACAAATCTAGTAAACACATTCATGGGTTTCCCATCAATTTGACACATGCATGCAATTTTGCAAACAAAACATTTGAAAACAGGATCAAAATGATCAAGGACACTTGTCTTGCTCTTGAGATTGGTTAGGATCAAAAGTTTCAAAATTTTGATGCTGGACGTCCTCGACAGCACCCTTTAGAACAATACCTTCTATTCCGCGCAATAACATACAAAACAAACATTACAAATAATAAATGCTCATATATTACTCAATATGCCATGATATGCATGAATGTTGCAATTAGGTGGTAATGCATGTTATTAAGTTGATATCATAGCAGGGCGGCTGGCACTCCCCTGTCCACGGCAAGGTTTTGGTGCGCTCCGGTGATCGTCGATTCCTCGGTCGGGACTCCTTGTGATCGCATAGTTATGACTGCGAATCTCACTTCTGTGATCTTTTCACAGAAAATTTTCTCCAGGACTTCAAGATCGGCGTAACTGCTCCTCCTTTCTTCATTGAAAAGTGGTGAGTAGCTGTTCTGATCCGAGTTTATGGAGATTCTTATGATCGTCTTTCACTACGATTGATGATCAGCACGGCCCGTTGATTGGAACTCAACTGGCACATCATTACTGGGTGCCTTGTTTCAAGTTCATCTTGGGTGCGTAGCAGTTTGGTGGTTTCTTGAGTTGTGATTTTCATTCGCAAGTAAACTGCTACTCTTCTTCAACATTTGATACTTGAAATTGAAGTTTCATTGATCCGGGCACATGGCAGTTACTTAGCAATTACTGACTCTTTCTTCCTGGGCGCACGACAATTGCTGATGTTCCTCAAATAGTAACTGCTACTGTTTCTGCCATCTGGAATTACACTCATTGATTCATTCCTGGGCGCATTTACTTGTTTCAGTTTTCTTGAAAGCCTAACATTTGTAAAGTGCCTACTCTCTTATACGAGTTTTCAAAAACTTTTATGAGCGCCTGTTTTTGAGGATGGAAGAAAAGAACAAAGGCAAGAACAAACTTGATGCTGTTTCAAGCAGTCATGTGGTAGATGGAAGGGAGGCTCATATGGAAGGAATGATGGCACGTCTAAAATTGACGTCTACTGAATCTGCAGCAGTGGTCCTAGATGATTTAGATGAACAACAATTAATTGATCCAGATCGTGCTATTGTTGGAAAAGTTCTGGCACCAAATACTCTCCATCTAAATACAATTATGGCTGCATTGAAACCAGTGTGGAGAAATCCGAAAGGTTTAATTTTCAACTATGTGGGTGACAATTTGTTTATTGTTGAATCCTCTTCCATGGATCAACAGAATTATGTCTTGGAAGGTTCTCCGTGGAAAGTTGGGAAACATGCACTACTTCTCAAGATTTATGATGCAAATACTCACCACAAAAGATTGATTTCAGCAGGATGCCTATTTTGGGTGAGAATCCTCGACCTCCCAACTAGATTGATGAGTAAACAGAGAGGTGAGGAAATTGCAAAACCAATTGAAAAAGTGCAGAAAGTGGATGCATATACTCTTGGCCGGTGTTGGGGTGTTTTATGCGACTAAGAATTGAGATCAATGTGCATCAACCGTTGGTCCGATATGTGACTATTTTTCCCAACGTCTTTAAATCACTGAAAGATTCCAAGTCCAATATGAAAGATTAGCACTTTACTGTTTTTCATGTGGTATTCTGGGTCATTCAACATTGATTTGTTCCAACCTGGCTGACCGTGATGCTAATGGTGATCTGCCATATGCTGGCAAAAAGCTTTCTGTACTGAAAGGTCCATGGAAAAAGATGGGCAATCGTACTAGACCAGTAAATGATTGTATGGAACCAAATAATCCTAAGTATTGCGATTTACTACTTCACATGCTGCTGATCCTTTAGGAAAATATCAGAACAAAAATCAGGTCACAAACCATGAGGATGAGGCTTGAAACAATAGTGCAAATATCTGCTTCACTGATTGTTATGAAACAAATAACATCAACAAAGGTAAAAATCTTGCAATGGAAGGCACTTTGCAGAACTTGACAGAAAAAAAAAGAAAAGCTAAAGTATCACTATAGAAAGAAATGACCAATCATGAGTAGTCATCTGATCAAAAATCCAGTACTTTAATGGTCATTGATAAAGAAAAGACTCAGGATATGGAATGTATTGGTGAATATAGTATTGAAACAAGAAAAAAGATGAAAAGTTCCACTCCAATATCGGCGGATCAGGCGGAGGCTGCTATGCAGCCCTGCCGTACGTAATGAGTATTTTAGCATGGAACTATCGCGGGTTGGGGTCAGACGCGACAGTTGATGAACTTCGCTATTTAGTGAAGTTATATAGACCCAATAGCCTGTTTTTATCAGAAACAAAATTAAAGGATACTATTGCAAGAAATTTCATGTGGTCATTGGGTTTTACAGGATCACTTGTTGTAAGTTGTGATGGCCGTAGTGGAGGATTGGTGCTAGTATGGAAAAAACCATATTATGTGTCTCTACGTGCTTTCAATAAACATTTTATTGATACTATGATTTCTATGGCCTCTGGTGTACCATGGCGTACAACTTCTGTTTATGGAAAACCCTGACATGAACTCCGTCCTTTATTTTGGGAAATGCTTCAGTGTTTACATAATGGATGGAATGGTCCATGGATGTGTTGTGGGGATTTCAATGAGGTGTTGCTCCATAATGAATACTATGGTGCTAGAAACAGAAATGAGGCCCAAATGGATCGATTTCGAAGGTGCCTTGATATTTGCAACTTGGCAGATCTGGGTTTTAATGGTCCAAGATATACATGGTCTAATCGACGAGAGGCTCAATGTAATACTCGTGCAAGATTAGATCGTGCAGTGGCTAATGTGGCTTTCTCCTCTATTTTTGATCACCGTCAAGTGGAGAATATTATTACAACATCCTCCGACCATTATGCAGTGAATATTACATTTTTCGGCTGCAATGTGTCCTCAATTCAATCCAAAGGTTCAACAAGGTTTCAAGTATGAAGCCATGTGGAGACGTGCTGAAAATTACAATAATGCAGTTGAATCCAGTTGGCAGCCTAGTCCAATAAAAGAGAACCCACTGGAAAATATTTGTCATAAACTCAGCCACACTGCAGATTCTTTGAAGACATGGAGTAAAAACTGTTTGGATCGGTATGGTGACAAATTCAGCACCTCACAAAAGAATTACAGCAGTTAAAAGAATGAATATCTCTGATTCCGTACTTAAAAAAGAAAGAGATGTTCAATGTCAATTGAATGAACTTTTTGAAAGGAAAGAAATAATGGCCCACTAAAGATCTAGAGTCAATTGGCTACGTAAAGGAGATCGAAACGCCGCTTTCTTTCATGCACGAGCTACAGCAAGAAGGAAAGCAAATCAAATTGAATCCCTGATCAGTGACGATAGGTTGTTGTCTTCGGACCAAGGTGAAATAAAAAAATGGTGCATTTGTTCTACGAAAAATTATTTACTTCAGAGCCACTATTACTAATGAATGATGTACTTGATGCCATCCCTATCAAAGTTACTGAATCAATGAATTATGATCTTTGTCAACCATATTCTGATGAGGAAATTAAATATGCTTTATTTCAGATGGGACCTACAAAAGCTCCTGGTCCGGATGGATTTCCAGCAATGTTTTATCAAACACATTGGTGTCTAATACATAATGAAGTGTGCGATGCGGTTCGTGCCTTCTTGGGAAGTGCTGAAATTCTGGATGGTTTTTGTGACTCTATAATTGTGCTTATTCCGAAGGTTTCAAAGGCTCAACATCTTTCTAAGTTTTGACCTATTAGCCTCTGTAATGTGATATACAAAATTGCTTCAAAGGTTATGGCTAATAGATTGAAGACCATTCTACCTTCTATAATCTCTGAGACACGGGGTGCTTTTGTTCCCTGGAGATTAATAACGGATAATGTACTCGTCGCATATGCATGCTTCAACACAATTCAGGTACAGAATAATAAAAGTCCTTATTTGCCTCAAAAGTTGATATGATGAAAGCATATGACCGCATTGAATAGACATATCTTCATGGCTGCATGTGCAGACTTGGTTTCTCTCCTATTTGGATAGAATCAGTGATGTGTTGCATCACATCTGCTAGATATGCTGTGAAGATAAATGGTGAGCTGACAAAGATTGCAATACCATCTAGGGGAATACGTCAAGGGGATCCAATCAGCCCTTATTTATTTCTACTGTGCACAGAAGGTTTGTCTTGTCTACTGCAAAAAATGGAGGGTAGTGGTATGCTACATGGTATACATAATGGTCGAATTAGTCCCTCTATATCTCATTTGCTGTTTGCATATGATAGCCTTTTCTTTTCACGGTGCAACTCCCAAAGTGTAAAAAGTCTTTAAAAGGCTCTTGATAAATATTGTGCAGCCTCAGGACAAAAGATCAATATTGAAAAATCATCTATTTATTTTGGTTCCAAATGCAGTCCAAGGGTTAAAGATCTCGTCAAAGAGAGATTGGGAATTCATAATGAGATCCTTCATGACAAGTATTTAGGTATGTCTACTGAAATATCTAAAGAGATCACATCATCTTTCAAGTTCTTGCTAGGAAAATATGGAAATGCATCAATCGATGGTCAGAGCGCCCATTGTCTAGAGCGGGAAAAGAAGTATGGCTCAAATCTGTAGCACAAGCAATTCCAACTTATACTATGTGTTGCTTCCAAGTGCCTGTATGGATATGTGAGCAAATGAAATCGTGTATTGCTGATCACTAGTGGGGTTTTAAAAATGGAAAGAAGAAAATGCATTGACGATCTTGGGAATGGATGTCATCACGAAAATCTATTGGAGGAATGGGATTTCGTGATTTTGTTCTTTTCAATCAAGCCATGCTTGGAAAACAATGTTGGAGGCTTATTACAGACCCCACATCGCTGTGTGCAAGAGTGCTCAAGGGATGATATTATCCAAATTCAGATTTCCTCAATGCTGGTAATCGTCATAGATCATCATACACATGGCGATCAATTCTATTTGGCAAGGATCTAGTTCTTAAAGGCCTCAGGTAGGGTATAGGCAATGGAGAAAAAGTAAACATATTGACTGATTATTGGGTCCCAAACTTTCAGCCTGGTACATTTCAGCCTTTATTACCATTGCCTTTTGATGCAAAGGTTAAATTATTGCTCAATAACAATGGGACTTCTTGGAATATTAAAATGGTGAAATCTTTTTTCCAAAATGAAGTAGCGGATGCCATTCTAAAGATCTCTGTCAGTTTATATGGCAGTGAAGACTTTGTTTCCTGACCACATGCCAAATTTGGTGAATACACAGTAAAATCAGCTTATAATTTAGCAAGTGTTCAATCTTTTTTCTCCAAGCAGGACAAGTTAGTTCAAACTGGCATGCTGAAACAAAAAATTGGAAATCACTGTGGTCTATCCAAGTTCCAAACAAGATGAAAATTGTTTTATGGCGTATGGTACCCAAACCAAGAATTTAGATTTTTTCAAATCAGGAAATCTATCCATTCTCAAATCCTCCCAAACCAAATCACCAGGTTCAAAAGTAACTTGCTTTCTACCCTTGCTACTAGCTTGTTGATACTTAGCGTTCATGCTCTCAGTGTTTGCTTTAGTTTGCTCATGCATTTTAAGAATTAATTCAGCACGACGAGAAGCATAAAAGTACCAGAGACAAAAGATCAATGGGAGCACGGAGGATAAAACCATATACAATCTGAAAAGGGCACAATTTAGCCCATAAGGTTTTCCAAAAATGACTATGAAATTTGGCATCTCTATCTAAAACAATAGTGTTTGTGACCTCATGCAAATGAACAACTTCTTGAAAAAAACAAATCAGCAATATGAGTAACATCATCAGTTTTGTGGCATGGTACGAAATGTGCCATTTTAGAAAATCTGTCCACAACAACAAAAATACTATCCCTCCCCTTCTTTGTTCTAAATCCTAAAACAAAATCAACAAAAACATCCTCCCATGGAGCACAAGGAAAAGGCAGAGGCATGTATAAACTATGTGGATTAAGACGGGACTTAGCTTTTTGACAGGTGGTGCAACAAGCAACAAACCGCTCCACATCTCTTCTCATCTTTGGCCAAAAGAAATGGCTTGCTAGGATGTCTTCCGTCTTCTTGACACAAAAGTATCCCATCAACACTCCACCATGTGCTTCCTGCAATAATAATATATGCACGGAACCAGCTGGAATGCACAATTTGTTAGCTCAAAACACAAAACCATTAGTGATAACAAACTTGTTCCATGTGTTTCCTTCTTTACATTGCAGCAGCACATCTTTGAAATCAGCATCAAAAGCATATTGTTCTTTAATTGTTTCCAAGCCAAAAATCTTAAAATCAAGTTGGAACAACATATTATAACGGCGAGATGAGGCATCCGCAATAACATTATCTTTTTCTTTCTTGTGTTTGATGACATAAGGAAAGGACTCAATGAATTCTACCCACTTGGCATGCCTACGGTTCAGATTAGTATGGCTCTTAATGTGCTTCAAAGATTCATTATCAGAATGTATAACAAATTATTTAGACCATAAATAATGTTGCCTTGTTTCCAAAGTTCGTACTAGTGCATATAATTCCTTACCGTAAGTGGAATAGTTCAGACTAGGCCCATTCAGTTTCTCACTAAAATAAGCAATAGGTTTCCTGTCTTGCAACAAGAGCCCTCCCAATCCAATACCACTAGCATCACATTCCAATTCAGAAGCCTTACTGAATTCTTGTAATTGGAGAAGGGATGTATGAGTTAACCTATTCTTCAAAGTTTCAAATGCAGCCTCTTGCGCCTTGCCCGATGTGAATGGAGCACCCTTCTTTGTAAGATAATGTAGTGGGCCTGCTATGGTGCTGAAGTCCTTCACAAAACGATGATAGAATCAAACAAGTCCGAGAAAGCTTCATACTTGTGTGACCGTGGTAGGAGTCGGCCAGCTGTCTATCGCCTCCACATTGGCTTGATCGACTTCAATTCCCTGTAGTGTCACAACATAGCCAAGAAAAGAGACTATCTGTGCAAAAGGTGCACTTGTCAATGTTACCAAATAAGTGCACCTCATGTAAAGCATTGAAAACATCACGAAGATGATCAAGATGCTCTTCTAGAGATGTGCTATAGATCAAGATGTCATCAAAATATACTACTACAAATCTTCCAATGAAAGCACGTAAAACCTCATTCTTTAATCTCATGAATGTGATAGGTACATTAGTGAGACCAAAAGGCATGACTAACCACTCATACAATCCGAACTTGGTTTTAAACGCTGTTTTCCATTCATCACTTAGCTTCATGCGAATTTGGTGGTATCCACTATGCAAGTCAATTTTAGAGAAAATCATCAAGCCACTAAGTTCATCAAGCATATCATCTAACCTAGGAATAGGATGACGATATCTAATGGTAATGTTATTAATTGCTCAACAATCTACACACATGCGCCATGATCCATCTTTCTTTTGGACCAAAAGAATAGGAACAGGGCAAGGACTAAGGAACTCACGCACATAACCTTTGTTGAGTAATTCCTGTACTTGTCGTTGAATCTCCTTAGTCCCCTCCGTGTTGGTCTTGTATGGTACTCGGTTTGGCAAAGAAGCCCCAGGGATGAGGTCAATCTGATGGTCAATCCCTCTCAATGATGGCAGCCCGACTGGTACCTCTTGTTAAAACACATCAGCGCATTCCTGCAAAAGGTTAGTGACGCAGGGAGCAAAACACATGGTATGTCGTAAGTGAGAACAAAGCTTCTTTGCAAGCAAACACATAGCAGATTGCAGCATTATTTTTTAATTCAAACAAATCAGATTTGGAAGCAAGAAAACAAGCATCTTCAATTTTATTTCATTCTTCTTCACATGAGCAGATTTGGAATTGTCAGTCTTAGGTTGTATCGATTCCTTCGCAACATTTGAATTTTTATTTTGAGTAGATTTCTTATTTTTCTCTTTACAAGCTCTAGCAATATCATCCTTCAAAATAGCATCGGGAGACATAGGGTGCAAAACAAGCTTCTTCTCATTATGCATGAAAGAGTATTGATTTGATTTACCATGATGTAATGTATCTTTATCAAATTGGCAAGGTCGAACAAATAGCATAGAGCAAGGTTGCATAGGTACCACATCACAATCAATGTAATCATGGTACGAACCAATTGTAAATTCAACACAAAACAAACGTGTTACCTTAAGCTTGCCATCGTATTTGAAACCATTGGATGTAGTAGGGATGTGGATCTGGAAGTGTTGTCATCCCAAGCTTCTTTATCATGGCAGCACTGGCTAAATTGTTGCAGCTTCCTCCATCAATAATGATGCAACACAATCGTTCCAAAACTACACACTTAGTTTGGAATAGATTGTGTTACTGGTTCTTTTCAGCTTTGATCATTTGGGCACTCAGGACATGCCTCACAATAAGACTCTCATAGGGGTCAGCATGATCAGCCCCAATGTGCTCTTAATCATCATTCTTCTTTCCTGTATCTTGTGCAGCAAGCATGGCATATGTTTCATCATCTAAATCACGAGCGGAGGAGTACTCACCATTTTCTCATGCTATCATCACACGTTAGCTTGGATAGTCCCTTCGTAGGTGCCTAAAACCCTTGCACTGGAGGCATTGAATGTCTTTTGTTCTCCCAGTGGAAGCGATGGAAGAAGAAGGTTGGCCGAAAACTTGGGTGGATCCTTTTGTTGTCTCGATAGCACGCGAATGTGCTGATTTTGATGTAGTTCTGGGCAACCGATTGGAAGCATCATCTAGAGAATCATGCTTAAGACCAACATCACTTGAGCGGGACTGCCATGAGGTAGTTCGACTAGAAATGTTAGTTCTTGTGTGTCGTTCCTGCACTTCACTTTCAACCTTACAAGCAAGATGGAATAATCGAGTGATGTTAGTTTATTATTTATAAGCCAATATGTCTTGAATTTCTCTTGTTAAACCACCCATAAACCTAGCCATTACAGCCTCTTCATTGTCAACTAGGCCACATTGCATCATGCCTATTTGGAGTTCTTGATAGTATTCCTCAACAGATTTGTTGCCTTGCCTAAGTTGTTGTAATTTATGCAACAGGTCACGAGCATGATAGGAAGGAACAAAACGACGACGCATGATTCGTTTCAAGGCATTCCAAGTTTGTGGTACGGTAGCTAGATTTTAGTTTGATACTCATGCCACTAAACAAAAGCAAAGTCAGTGAATTTACTAGTCGCAGCTCTAACCTTTTATCGCCAGGGAAATCATCGTATGCAAATTTTTGATTTACTGATAATTCCCAAGACAAATATGCATCTGAATCATATCTCCCATCAAAAGGGTGGTATGGAGAATTTAATGTTGGGTAGGGAATCGTCATTCTCATGTAACTCACGGTGTAGGGCTCGACCATACATACCACAATGGTCGCGACGTGGCTGCCGTCAATACCTGAAAAGTCCATCATCAAGCTCGGTATCCGTTGAATACTCCACCTCGTCATATCTTGCAGTGCTGCCAACGGAGTCATAGTTGTCATCAACACGTCGTTGCCTCTCTTCGCGTCTAACGTGTTCCATCCTCTCCAATCGCTCAATGATTGCTGCAAGAGAAGTGTTAATAACTGTGCTTTCTAATGTGGTCATCTTGGTGTTGGTGCAAATCCGTGTCGACTCTAATTGACCAATGCGTTCATTGGTGACTTGAATATCCTCGTTGAGGGCATCCGTGTGCAGCTTTACTTGGTGTTCGAAATGTTGAATGATCCCCCTCGTATGTGGTGAATGTGGAGATGTCTCATTCGCATCAGCTGACATGGTTAGTAAAGAAAGGAAATACAACAACAAACAGATTAATCCTAGCAGTTGCTAAGAGGTGGTAGGACATTCTCACTTCCTCACTAGCAAGGAATCAAGCTCTTACAAGTTCTTACCACGCGATGGAGAAGGCGCCGACAAACAGCAAGAACAACAAACAGTGGCTGCCAGCACAACCCTGTGGTGTTGTAGATGATTTTGTGGAGTTGTAGGTGGCTCTAAAAATGAGTTGCACAAAGGAACAGCTAGTACCACATTAGTCACAACAAGTTGAATAAACGTTCCACGATGGTACTGTGCTGGTGCTAGTCTAAACCATGGTAGAGACGCGAGCCGTTACTCCACGTGATGTTAAATTTACTGTAGTAGAAAAGTTCGGACAGCACGAACATTGTGTTTTAACAAAACATTCAAAACAGAAAGTTGAACTCCGAAACTTGAAACAAATGTTACACAAACTATTCCTTTTTTTCCAGCAATTTTAATCAGTGCGGCTTTTCTTTCTTTGCACATGCTTTTTTCTTGCTGATCCATGCGTCTTTTCTTTCGCACTTGCCTTTTTCTCAACTTTGGATAGATAATGAAAATGGACTGAGAACAAGGTGGCACGAATTCGAAACTCTAGCGGTGAAAAACTTAGGACCAGCAACTTGACACAAAAAGGCAACCGTGAATTCAACAAGTCGAGAGCTAAGTAGCCAAGCAAAAGGCTCAAAGTGTTTTTAGGATTTTTAGAGCGAACTATTGTAGGCAAAAGTGGACTGTAGGTAAATGAAGAACAAGGACAAGGAAATCTCTCACCGAGCAACCTGAAATCTAATTCCACTTTGATGAACCCAATGGGTACGAGGTATGCCCTATCTTTCGATGAGAGATGTTGGTGATGAACGAATTTGGTGGAGGTCGACGTTGGCTGCCCGACTACCACAACCAGAATGGTGTGGCGCCTTGAGCGACAGTTATACCGACTTTTGATAACTACGATTTGGGTGGAGGTCGACGTTGTGCTACCCGACTACAAGAACCACAAGGGTGTTGCGCCTTAGCAATAGTTACACCAGCTCCTGTTATTGTTGTTCTTATCGTGCGAAGAACAGACTTGGACCTGCAAGCAATCGAAGAACAAGCAAGAACAAGATAACAAGCAAACACTCACGGGTGTGATAAGTTGGGGTTCTGGTTCAAGTAATCAGAAGGTCTCATTGACACTTGCGTTACAAGGATATAGCAATGGCTAAACTTATAGAAAACAAAACCCAAGTTCTTCCTATGGCTGCTAGTTGCTTGTATAGAGGAGGAAGACTAGAACTCAAGATAGAGTCACGAGTCTTGTTCGGCCTTTTTTGGGCAGCTCAAGCGTCATCTGCCTTTAATTATTGATCCAATGCAAAGTAGACAAAGAGACCTTTCCATCAAGTACTTATTTGCATTAAACAACCTTGGGAATTGAAAGTTATGCCCCTTTTAAGCTGGTACTTGCTGCAGTTACGAGGACCCCTCGGGTGGAGCAACCTTCATTGCATTAATCCCTCCATTCCTTGTAGCTGGATCAACTCCCAAGCACCTAATAATAACAAGGTCATCACAACGCTTAATAGTTCTCTATTTGAAGAATGTGATGACTACCTCAAGACCGCTAGAACTTCTCCACATGAATCTCTTCAGCCCAATTGCATATATAAGCATCGGTAGTAACAAATATGGATTAGTTATTGTTGATTATTTTTCTAGATTTACCAGGGTGTTTTTCTTGTATGATAAATCAGAAACTCAAGGAATCCTCAAGAAATTTCTGAAAGGGGCACAAAATGAATTCTCCTCAACTATGAAGAACATTAGAAGTGATAACGGAATGAAGTTCAAGAATACACAAGTTGCGGAGTACCTACATGAAGAAAAAATAAAGCATGAATTTTCGGCACCCTACTCCCCTGAACAAAATGGGGTGGCCGAAAGGAAAAACAGGACGCTCATCTAGATGTGAGGACAATGTTGGATGAATATAAGACTTCAGACCGATTTTTGGCTGAAACAGTGAACGCCAGTTGTCACACTACAAACTGGCTATATCTTCATCAACTCTTAGAGAAAATGCCATATGAGCACCTCACCGGTAACAGACCAAATGTTTCATATTTCAAAGTATTTGGATGCAAATGTTTTATCTTGAACAAGAAATTGAGGACTTCGAAGTTTGCTTTGAAATATGATGAAGGGTTCTTGCTTGGTTATGATTCGAATGCCTACGCCTAGCGTGTCTTCAACAAAGTCACTGGCGTTGTTGAAGTAGCACGTGACATAGTGTTCGATGAAACTAATGACTTCCATGTAGAGCAAGTTCATAAGTGTGTGCTTGGTGATTATGTCGAGAAGAAGCCCCATGCCAAGCGTTGAGGAGGATGGCACTTGGTGAGATTCGACCTCAAGAGACCCCACAAGACTCAAGTGCACAAGATGAACCTCAACAGAAAAGCAATGATCAAGGGGGAGCTCATGCCCAAGATCAATATTAGGAAGATCAAGAAGATCAACATAATCAAGAAAGCAATGATCTAGGGGGAGACATTGGCAATGAAGAAAATAAAGTGCAAGCAACTTCACAAGTTCCTCACCAAAGAGTACATTAGAGTATACAAAGAAATCATCCCGTCAACAACATTATTGGAGACATTACCAAAGGAGTAACCACTAGATCCCGCATAGCTAATTATCTGAATATTACTCTTTTTTCTCTTTTCTAGAACCATACAGGATAGAAGAAGCACTAAAGGATCCAGATTGGGTGATTACAATGCAAGAGGAGCTGAACAACATCAAGAGAAATGAAGTGTGAGAACTTGTAGAAAGACAAAAGGCAAACATTGTAGGAAACAAATGGGTCTTTCGGAAAAAGCAAGATGAACATGGAGTGGCAACAAGAAATAAGCCGCGACTTGTGGCAAAAGGTTACTCACAAGTCGAAGGTTTGGACTTCGACGAAACTTTCGCTCCCGTAGCTAGACTTGAGTCCATTCGTATTTTATTCACATATACTACTCACCATAATTTTAAGATGCATCAAATGGACGTCAAAAGTGCTTTCCTCAATGGTCCCATTAAGGAGGAAGTGTACGTGGAGCAGCCACCAGGATTTGAAGATCAAGAGTACCCCAA
The DNA here is from genome assembly GCA_036927565.1 of Tuctoria greenei. Taxonomy (NCBI): domain Eukaryota; kingdom Viridiplantae; phylum Streptophyta; class Magnoliopsida; order Poales; family Poaceae; genus Tuctoria; species Tuctoria greenei. Next base: position 155,715,985 of record JAYESD010000001.1, read on the forward strand.
CCATGTGTACAAACTGCGTAAGGCTCTCTATGGCATCAAACAAGCTCCTCGAGCTTGGTACGAGTGCCTTAGAGATTTTCTAACTCAAAATGGTTTCAAAATTGGAAAAGTTGATTATACTTTTTCACAGAACACTTTGATGATCATCTATTAGTATGTCAAATTTATGTTGATGATATCATTTTTGGTTCTACTAATAAATCCTTTTGTGAAGAATTTAGCAAGATTATGGTAGACATATTTGATATGTCGATGATAGGCGAATTAAAGTTCTTCCAAGTGAAGCAATTAAGAGAAGGCACTTTCATAAGCCAAACCAAGTACACGCAGGACATCGTCAAGAAGTTCAATATGGACAAGGCCAAGCCCATCAAGACATCCATAGCAACCAATGGACATCTCGATCTCAACAAAAATGGTCCAAATGTGGATCAAAAGGTATATCGGTCTATGATTGGCTCATTACTCTATTTATGTGCATCTAGGCCAGATATTATGCTTAGTGTGTGTATGTGTGCAAGGTTTCAAGCCGCACCTAAAGAGTGCCATTTAATAGATGTAAAAAGAATTTTAAGATACCTTGTGCACACACCCAACTTGGGCCTTTGGTATCCCAAAGGATCCAAGTTTAACTTGATAGGATATCTCGATGCCCACTGTGCAGGATGCAAAGTCGATAGAAAGAGCACGTCGTGAACTTGCCAATTTCTTAGCAGATCCTTAGTTTCATGGTCATCTAAAAAGCAAAACTCTATTGCTCTTTCCGTAGTCGGTAGTTGTTGCGCACAACTACTTTGGATGCGACAAACTCTAAGGGATTATGGTTACAATCTGAACTATATTCCACTCCTATGTGATAATGAGAGTGCTATAAAAGTTGCACAGAACCCGGTAGGACACTCAAGAACTAAGCACATAGATATTCGTCACCATTTCTTAAGCGATCATTCATTAAAATATGACATTGTAATCTCACATGTTAGGACTGAAAAATAACTTGCAGACATTTTCACCAAGTCATTAGATGAAAATAGATTTTGAGAGCTAAAAAATGAGATAAATATACTTGACTCTCGAAATGTGACTTGAAACAATACATACCTGACTTAGATTTCAAAATATTACTCATTTTTGTGAAAATTTGTCCCTTATCTCGATTTTCTCTTGAAAACTATTTAAATTAGGGAATCTTGGTGAATTATGGCCATTGTTTGATTTTGGATTGCGGTCATGTTCATTAGGATTATTTATGAAATGATGTCCTCTAGATCACTATTAGATCAAACAACCGAAATCAAGTTGTTCGATTCTATTCTGTCATGCTGACACCGGACTAGTCCATTGCCTTAGACCAGTCCGGTCCTGGTCCGGCATACCGGACTTGTCTGGTAGCCATCAGACTAGTCCGTATCTATCGGGGTTAACCCTGGCCCGCCGCCAGGAGCTCTTCCCCCTCATCTCACAATAGCTTTTGCTCTCTCTCCCTCTTCTACCGTGAGCTCCCAAGGCGATTTTTGCTTCCATCCATGAAAATCAATGATTTCTCAAACGGAAATCCCCTCCTCGGCGCGAAGCTTGCCCACTCCGGACTAATCCGGACCAAACTCTGCTCCTTCAACTCCAATCTTCAAATTTTTTGATAAAAGCTCACTAAACCCTAGTTCTCACCTTTTCTCCAATCATGCTTATTTTTCTTGATTTCTAGGGCATACATTACCTCTATAGATGTATTCCTACTGTATTCCTACTTGCCTTGCATCGATTCATGCTAGATTTAAGAAAAATAGGAAATTAGGGATCTTATGCCAGATCGGACTAGTCTGGGTTTCCAAGTGTGGACAAGTCTGGTACTCCGGACAAGTCCGCACTCTGAAAAATGGAGAAGTCCGGTACCCTGACAATCTGAACCTCTAAATTCTTATTTGCACAATGTCTACAATCAATTCTTATCAACGCTTGAATTCCAATGTCAGGCATGAGGTCTTCAGGTTCCGAGGACAACTCTTTTGACTATGACGAAGAGCATGACCGTGCAAGAGTGCAAAGAGCAAAAGAGAGGGTTATGAAAAAAAGGCACGACCACAATGTTCACTCCTCTCCTCCCGATGAAGTAATTCTTAAGAAGAGGAGAGTGGTAGTGAAGAAGCCCCTGAGCTAGGAAGGTACTAGCTGTTCTTCGGCACCCAAGAGAAGTCTCAATAAGGGCAAAGGACTGGCTAGTGGTCCTATTGGCCCTTTGAAGATGAATGCTCCTATTCATCGCAACAGGCATCCATCAAGTGATGATTTTTATGGAAAAGGGAGTGAATTGGCATACAAGTTCTGAAAGATGGAAGTCTATGAGTGCCCAAACAGTCAGCTGACCCCAAATTCTAGAGTAATTTCCATGCTAACTATTATGAGCATGTATATATGAAGATGAGGAACCCAGTGATTGAAAGTCAGTGAGTGAATATCACTTACCTCCAGTCCAAGAGATGCCAAGCTTACTAAGCGGTTCTGGAGGCATTGGAGCGACATGGATTGAAGGATCTTTTCTCCTTCCAGTGGGAGTGGAATGATGAGGTCATCACTCAATTCTATTCCACTCTATACTTTTCTCGTGATGATCGTGACAAAAGATATGGATGACACATGGAGCAAAGTACAGTGTCACTTATGAGGAGTTTGCTAGAATTCTTCATCTTAAAGATTCTTCGAAGAATGACATCATCATTCACAACTTGAAGCCCCTGGAGAAAGATGAGCTTGATTTTCTCTATGATACAAGAATGCCTTATAAGTCTCCAACTACCAAATACTTGAAGCCATTCTTTGCAGTTCTAAACAAAATCCTTAGGAAGACCATAACTCCTAAGGAGGGAGACGCAGGACTATTTAGAGGACACTAAGGACATTGATGAAGGTGATAAGCAAGAGAAGGACCTTGAATGTCTTTCAGTACATCTATAATGACATTGTGAACATCTCCATCACCCCTAACAGGTCCTGTGGCTATGCACCCGATATCATGTATATGATTGAGAAGGTGACAGGACTTGAGTTTGTAAAGGATGTTGCTCACACTGGTCTCAGGCCTCAGAATCCTACAATCTATATTGTCCTCTCTGCTCCTACCTCACCTGCAGAGGAACAATATCAAAGAAGGCTCATGAAGGCACAAGAGCCGAAGCTGTGTAGGATTGAAGAGCATGTGAAAAGCTACCAGAGGGGGGGGGGGAGAATGGTAGATTTCAAAATCTTACACAGCAGAAACAATTAAAACCCAATTCCTTCGATGGAAAATCAATCTGTAAAGAAATTGTGTGTGTGCGACTAATCTAGATGTGATAAATTGTGACAAAAACCAGTATAGATTGTGGAGAATCAATTCACGAAGACATCACAACAAGAATCATGAAAATCTGTGAGGAAAAACTCAAGTTATGATTGAAAGATTGAACGAAGTTCAATCTGTTCTACCCGACAAAAAAACAGATCTGCAATACTGTAAAGAAACTCATGTAGATCAAAAAACACAAATCCAATGACCGTGAAATTTTTACAAATGATAGACAATCAAGTTGTGAAGACAACCCAAAATGAATCACGTCAATTGGATCTGTAAAACTCGAGTTATGATAAAACCACCAAAGAAAGGTAGTGTTGTGCAGAAAACTCGATGAGAAAAACTTGTCTGGAACAAGTCGGATGAACAAGGCACAAAAGTTCCTTTAAACTATGATCTTTATTAAATAGAACACAAGAGAAACAGCCCAAAAGTCATCTACCATGAGCTCTTTCCTCCCTTGCTTATATAACCAGCTCGAAAGCCAACTCAACTAAAATCAGGACTCTAATCCTACTCCATTCACGAATCAAAACTTTCCATAACTGCTCAAGACTCTTCTATACGCAGATAGAAGCAATCTTAAGACTTCCAAACACCTTAGGAACGTATCCCACATTCCTAAAACAACTCAAATTTCATGACCCACACGAAATGCTATCATAACCAACTCGAAACTTTCTATATTTGAGTCAAACACGACTCAGCCGCAGCCTGAGTCTATAACCTAGTCGGTTGGACCGTTTCGAACAATTCTTTATGTCCACATCTCTTCATCACGCCTCGAAACCATGTAGCTGCATCCATGCACTCCTTGCACACGTGCAAACATCTTCCAACGACGTCCACGATACCTTCATATGCATTGTTCTTGGTTCATACATGTTGCGCGACCTTCCGACCAACTCAACCACATTTCCTCCCGAACTTGATTGTTGAACCTCATCTTCTCCCTAAGACTAGTTCAATGGATCCCGTCACCAGCCATGTCTTGAACTCAAGTAACACCAGCACATGAAGAAACAACCAATACTTCTGAGCACAAGTCCTCGACTTGACTCACGTTAGTTCCGAAACTACACTATCTTACGTGAGCACCTCAGATAAGCATGTTGCAAACCATAGCAAAATGATATCAACCATAACCACCAAAACACACCAAAAACATAGTAAAAGAATACTAAGCAAACTTTCCATAAGTGTAAAGCCTGTTTGAAACATTGCAAGATAAAAGCAGAACAATTGCAATCAAGTTTCGAACATTGCCAAAGCTAACTGGACCTTGAGTTGGAGCTTAATTAAAAGATGTTTTGGGAGTATTCAAAACTTTTATCGTCAAAGCCAATGTATTCAGCACACATAGGTCTCACAAGATGCTATTCCTGCTCCTCCACCCTGTAGAGAGTCCTCCAGTAGTGTGCTAAAAATGCTCTCATCCATCTTTGCATCCTGTCGCAAAGTGGAAATTAAGCAGCACAGATAGAGTCTGGCGAGGAAGAGGCGTCAAAGATATGTGAAGTCCAACATCAAAGTAATCTATGAGAAGCTAGAGATGGAGCCAGTGGAGTCACCTCGGATCTCAGAAGATTCTGAAGAAAATATCACAGAGATGGCACCACTTTAAGACCAAGAGTTGGCTTCATTTGGACTAGCTGGCGTTTCCGCTCCTCCTCCTCCTCCTTCTCCTCCTCCTCGTCAACAAGCACCTGAAGATGAAGACGATGATGAAGATAGAACCGAGAGTGAGGGAGGCAGCGGCGTTGAGTGATTTCACTCAATTTTTTCCTTTCTAGTGCCTTGATGCCAAAGGGGGAGAGATTGAGACTAGTAGATTATTTTGTAGCCCTAAGGACTTGTGATCGAGGACAAGTATCTCAATTTCAAATTATTGTGATCTCTTGTGGATGTGCCTACTTTACTTAATGTGTGATGCTTAGTTTAATGTTAATGTGATGATTGCAACTATTATTGCTAAGTTTTTATCGTTTGCTCATCACATCGTTTGATTACACACTCTATAGGCACCCCACCAAAAAGTGTGCATATATGTGAGAAGTTTTTATTACTCATGTGTTGTTCTCATATATGCACACTTTATGAACATCAATTTTTACTCTTAATTGTGAAATCTCAATTGGTTGTCATGAATCACCAAAAAGGGGGAGATCGGAAGTGCATCTAGGCAATCCTTTGTGGATTTTGGACGATTGATGACAAACGAATGGGATCCTAATGAACATGTTGATATGAATGCAGGTCAACTCATATTAGATAGTTTGGTGCACTCAAAAAGTGAAAAATGAAGTCATGGAGAAAAAGGCCCATTGATGAATGAAGCGCAAAGTAGACTTAACTGTATAGGATGTGTGTGAGAGACACATCCCAAGAGCTTAAGTCTTTGCGTACGGGTAAGGGTCTTAAAATCAAGCTTAAAATTCACTGAGCACCGGACTAGTCCGCTCATGGATCGGACTAGTCCGTTCAACTCTCTGTTATCTCACTTCACAGTGCATCGAACTAGTCTGTTCAAGGACTGGACTAGTCCGATCAACTTTCTAGAACCTCACTACACAATGCACCGGACTAGTTCGTTTATGGACCGAACTAGTCCTTTCAACTTTCTGTAAAATCAGTACACTGTGCACCGGACAAGTCCGTTCAATGACCGGACTAGTCCCTTGAACTCTCTGATGTTTCATGACACATCACACCGGACAAGTCCATTTGCAGACTGGAGTAGTCCGAGATAGTTTCTGATGTTCCAATACACAGGGAACCAGACAAGTCTGGACTCTTACCAGACTAGTTCGGTATAGCTCACACACTTTAGGGTTTCTAGTATGTTGCACATTTCATGCCTATTTTACAAAGCACACCGGACAAGTTCGGTCTCCAGTATAGACTAGTCCAGCCATCATGACCCCTAATGGTAACAATTTTGTAAACACAATAAATAGGAGATCCACGACCCCACAAACACAACTCACGTATTCTACTGCTCAAAACTCAAACCCTAGCGCTGCCACTTATCCCAAGAGGACGAAAACACATCTCCCCACACATCTAAGGTCCTAAAAAGTGAAAATCTTTGAGTATTCAGTTTGGGATTGGGAGATTGTTGTCTACGCTTCATTGTGCTCTTGGGGTTTGATCTCTTTACATTTGTGCAATTACTTGTAATCTTTTTGAGTGTATGTGGTAATCTCTTCGCTGTAATTCTTGTGGGAGCCCTCAAAGTGTTTGGTTCCCCACCAAATCGGCGATTACCCATGATAGTGGAATCAAGTCGGCCTTCTGTGGTGACTTGACGAGGGAAAGGTTTTCAAGAGACCCGACTTTGTTTCTCGGTAAAAATCCGTGTCCAGTGTGCTTCTTTATTTTTGCATTATCATTACTTAGGGCATTAAGTTGATCGATCTTGTAAACTAAATTACAATTGTTTTCCACGTATAACTTTGCAATATTGATTGTCAATTTAAGTGATCTCAATAGTTGTTCAATTTCCGCTGCTATAACATCTCAATTCCTGAATGAATACTTAATTTACTCACAACACTTTAGCACACCGGACTAACCCGCTCCATCAGCCGGACAAGTCTGGTCCCTCAAGTATTTGACAGTTTGATTAAGTGTGAAGGAAATTTTCAAAGCCTATTCACCTCCCCTCTAGGCCACATTCAATATCCCATGGCATAAGCTAGATCTCGCCTTGTGTTTACAAGGTAGCGAACGGCTCCAACTAGTTTTTTGTACTCTGTTGGATTGACGGCTAGAGCATCACTAATCTTGCTAAGTTTCAATCAAGGCTCCATGGGAGTGTGGCATGAGTTGCATTTGATCAGGTTGGTCGCTTTCAGAATCTTCATTGCATATGCGCCTTGACTCACAATAGTTTCACTGCTCGTTTAGCTCACTTCCAACCTGAGATAAAAACTCAGCTTCCCCAGGTCTGCCATCTTAAACTCCCCCTTCATCTCCCTTTTGAATTGCTCAATCTTCACAGTGTCAGCCCCAGTTATGATTAAATCATCGACGTAGATGCCTACAACCATACATTGCTCACCATGTCCTCGGGTGTACACACCATGTTCTGCCTTTCCGTGCTTGAAGCCGAGCTCAGCAGGTGATGCATCCAACATGGCATTCCAAGCACGTGCGGCCTGTCTCAGTCTGTAAAGCGCCTTCTTTAACTTCAGCACCTTGTCTTCCTCCCCCATAGTGATGAATCCGGGAGGTTGAGACACGAAGACCTCCTCTTGCAAGTCGCCATTAGGAAAGGCTGACTTGACGTCCATGTGATGGACTGTCCAACCTATGTGCGCCATGTACGCCAACAGCAAGCGCACGGTCTCCAGGTGTATCACCGGTATAAAAACTTCATCGAAGTTGGCACCTTTTTTTTGCACGTACCCCTTCACCACCAAACATCTTTGTGTTTTATGGTGATACCTTTAGCATCCTTCTTGGTCTTGAACACCCACTTGAGGCCGATGGGGCGTTGGCTCACTAGCGCAGTGACCTGTTCCCACAACCCATTTGCCTCGATCACCGTCCACTCATCAAGCATCGTTTGCCACCAGCAGTTGAATCCCTTAGCTTCTTTGAAAGTAGTGGCTTCATCAGTGTTAACCATTAGTAGGTCCTCACCTTGTCCTACTGTGTCGGAGTGTACCAGGGTCGTGGCCTCCAAGATGTTATGAATGGCTTGGTACTATATCGTGGCATCATCGTGATTGGGATCAAGTAGACTTGACGAATTGTATGCTGACCTCACGTTCAGTTGTGGTGCTATAGTGGCAAGTGGGATCGGAGTCGGGGACACCTAATGCCCCTCTAGTGACGCACCAGCCGTGGCTAGGTTCATGGCCACCGAGTCGTCATGCAACACCGTCACATAGTCGATGATAAAATGATTTACAGGTTCTTTGCCATCCCACTTCCATGTCGCATCTTCATCAAACACAAGATCTCTGGAGATCCCCACCCTTCTGGTATTGGGATCGCACGTGCGATACACCTTCATCGTACTCCGGTCGTCAAGCTTCTTCATATGGCCAGTTTTCTTGATGTGCGTGATGCACCCAAACATGCGTACATGATGCACTTCTGGCAGCATGCCCACCCACATTTCATGTGGAGTCTTTCACCATTCCCCTTCGTCCATGCAGTTCAACGTGTAAACCACCATCACCACAGCCTCCCCGCAGAACGTACGTGGGGGTGTAGGGCACTGTAACTCCGAATTCTGTGCTCTGCAAAGTAGTTGCTGAGATGGTTTGCAGTAAACTCTCCACCCCTGTTGGTGTGCAATGCACCTTCTTGCCACTCTTGCGTTCTGTAGCTACCTGAATCCTCTTGATCACACCGGTGCTTCATCTTTCGTAGAGAGAAGGGACACCCACATATAGGGAGTATAGTCATCAACGAGCAATAGGAAATATCTTTTACCACTTGGTGTCGGTGGTGTGATGGAGATGCAAATGTCACCATGGACAAGCTCCAATGCGTCAGTGGTGTGTCATGCACTCTTGCATGAGAATGGTGCTCGATGATGTTTCCATGCCAGGCGCGCCTCACATACTTGGTTCACCTGGTTGAAGAGCGGTAGGTCACGCACCAGTCCTTCACGCGCCATTCTTTGAAGTCCCCAAAGTTGGCATGTTCGAAACGGGCATGCCAGCGCCATGCGTCTTCACCCGCCACAGCGCTTAGACAGATTGGTCGCACAAACTCGACATCGAGGGCATACAATCTCCCTGACGTGCGCTGAATCTTGGCTATCAGTTGCATGTTGTCATCATGAACCTGCATGGCACCTCCTTGCACCAAGATCTGATAGCCGAATTCATCTAGTTGTCCATAGCTGACAATGTTAGCTGTGAGCCAAGGGATAAACAAGAGTACGGTGTGCCCCGTTCTTGCAGGTGAATAGAACTGTGCCGCAACCTTCAATTTGCATGATGGACCTGTCGCCAAACCTCACATTTCTAGTCATGCGAGTGTCTAGGTAACAGAATGCCTCGCGTGCCCCGGTCATGTGGTTTGACGCACCAGTGTCAAAAAATCGTGCGCTTCGATCTTCTGCGCTGTTGTTGATTGCAAAGACACTCTCCTTCACATGTTCAACAAAATTAACCGGCTTTGACACGACAGGAATGACAGCCGTGGTGACGCTCGACACATGCTTTGAGTCGGTTGGCGACAACGCTTGGTCTCGTGTGGTCGCCATCCCTTCCACCAAGTGAAGGCTTGATTCTTCATCGCGTGCAAGGTGGGTCTGCTCCTTCTTTGACCTTCTACGGTAGTCTCTTGCCGTTGGCTGAGCTTGCCATAGTTGTAGCACTTGCCATTGCTGCAATATATCTTGGACGCGCCGTCTGCCATGCCTGGCGAGCAGTCTTCCTGTTTGACCCTCCGCCTCTGCCATTCCGATAGTTTCTTCCACGGTTTCCTGATCTGCCAGAATGACTTGATCTGGCACCCTTCTGCTTGTTCCTCTCCAGCCACCGTTCTTCGGTGAGATAGAGTTTCCTCTCCTCTCGTGCTTAGCCTGCATCTGCATCATCTTCACCGCACTGAGACGCCCTGTAATATTTTCCACGGAAAGACTTGCAGAATCTAGCAGAGTGTCAATGGAAATTACCAGTTGTTTGTATCTCAGATACACGATTCAAAAATATTAATCGATGATCTTATCTTCAAGCTCAGGGTCACCGAGTGTTCCGAGATGGTTAGTGAGATTGTTGATCCGCATCACAAAGTCTTCGATTGACTCCTTCGAGCGAAGTGTAAGCAGCTCGTATTAATGACAAACCTTCTGTGGGGTTGATTTGTGCACACGGTCATCGCTGATGTGCATGGCCTTGATGCAGTCCCATGCTTCTTTCATTGACGGCTTGACGGCGAGAGTTGCAATCATGTTGGCAGGCACTACGTTACAGACGGTGTCCAACGCCATTCGATCAAGTTTGATCTTCATGAGCAACGACCATTCGTTGTAGTTTGTCTTTGTTAGGATGGGGTAGTTTGACGCCCTGCCGGCACCATCTTCTCAACTATTCTTTTGACGACACGCTTGCTGCTGGTGCGCGGTCCCCGTAACATGCATGAAGGAGAATGTCCGCGACACTCATCAACCGGCGATCGCGACCCATCTCCCGCCATCTGGCCATCTGGCTCTGGGACCAATTAATGGTGTACTTGTATGTGTTATTACACTTCTTCCATGATTTATAGGCTCACAGGATTTGAGATATGCATATGATAATATAATGCATCATAATCAAAGAGTTATACCTTCACTGCCAGTTTCTTCAATTAGCCCATGTCTGGCTGCACCAAGACCAGAAACACAATTATAGCCAAAATCATTGGAATAATGAATCTATTTGCTCAAATACATGCCAAGTCTCTTCCGTTCAATCTAACTTTATTCTACAATGGCATGTCTAGAATGCAGAACCAAATTGATTGTTCAGCCATAAAAAGTTGGATATGGCCTTTGCTAAAAATAAAAAATAAAAAAAGACGAAAAATATTAGTGCAGATAAAGCCTTGAATTTGCACAGGATTGTTCTTAAGGATCAACTCCATATTATTCCAAGAACCTTAAGAATACACCATCTATTGAAAACATTGACAAGGGTTCCCCCCTTCCCATTGCTTAAAGCAGTGGAAGCATATACTGATATCTAAATAGTCTGAAATCCTTGTAGTGTATTAGGTAAAATCAAGAATACTTTCCATCCTACACAATTATAATACAAGGTGGCTATTGAATCAATATTACTTTGTATCTTTAAATTGAACTATTTATATAATATTTTTACTTATTTTGGGTTGTTACACGTGTGTAATGCTCATCTATATAATATGATTGGCAATGAATGATAGATTGGATTGTTCTACCGATCAATAGTTTCTTCATGGAATTAGGTACCCAAACTCCATTATGACACTTCTGCACTGTGCTCTCTTTAGGTCTGTCGGTACCCTGCATACTGGGTACCCTATGATACCGCAAGAAGTGCAAAAGAGTTCTGCCCGTCAAAATTGAAGACCACCTCAGGCCCCACATGTTACATTACACCGGACCCGCATCCCTTATTTGGGTAGCTCCGGAGATTGACGCGTGTAATGTAAATCTGGAGGTAACCTCTCAACACAGGGAAGCTCCGCGATCAACACGTGTATAATGAATCTGGACCTAACCCCCAGTAGAGGGAAGCTCCGGTGTTGACACGTGTACAACAATGCCAGAGCCACCTCCCCACAAAGGAAAGCTCCGAAGCTGCCACGTGTGGAGCCTCCAGATCTTGATCAACATATACACTGGCAGATATTCTTCAGCACGAACATTCAAGAGACAATCGAAGCGGCAATTACAAGACATGATTATGTGTCGTTAATGTTGTATTAACGACACACGATCAAAGCACCGTTAATAGAGGTAATGCAACCATTAAGGCACGTTATCACACTATTAACCATGCTTAATACCAGTAGACTGTATTAGGCAATTTAATGCACCAGGGCCACATGTCGGGCCAGGTGAATGATGTAACGGTCAGTCCATGGATTATAAAAGGATTGAGCCACACGATACAAAGGACAACTAAGTCCAAACTGAGCCAGAGACTACGCTTTTTGGCGATTCATAACAAAACACACACACACACACACACACACTCTGTGGAGTAGGGTATTACGCTCAAGCGGCCCGAACCATGTAAATCTCTGGTGTCGCCATCTTGATCTTGATCTCTGCGTGCCCCAACCGTAACAAGAACCTCCGCGGGCTACACTTTAGTAGTACCGGGGGAAGTGTCGGTGCAACACTTCGACATTTGGCGCGCCAGGTAGGGGGAGGTCCTGAGATCTCAAGATGGTGAATTCCGCCGCAGGATCCTCCAACGGCAATCGAGCTGAACAACCTGCTAGTGGCAATGCCCTTAATGCGCCACAGCCAGCAGGTGCCATTGTTCCAGCAGGCACTATGGCACCACAACCACCATCTGTTTCGGCAAACAATATTGGGCAACAAGATGGTGCATCAGCATCAATCACTGCATCGACAAACAACAACCCTGAGCACGCGCTCATTACTGTGCGAGCTCTTCTACAACATCCACCACATCCAGGAGCACCCCAAGGTGCTTTGGAACAGTGGAGAGCTGATGTAGACCACTTGGTCGCGGCTGCAGCCTCTGGTATCAGCAATCAAGGTCGTCCCCCTTCGGGGCAAGCACCATCACAGCGACGGACCTTGTCAGGCTAACTTGGACCACAAGTCTCGCAGCAGAGGAGACATGTTGCATCCCAGCGGGTGACCTCGTTGCCTCCCGGGGCATGACGCACCCACACAATCACCAGGATTCCGACTCATGACTGGCAGTCGGAACTTGATCGCCGTTACGGGCAGTCGAACGGCCGTGTCCATATTGAGCATGCTCGTAAGAGGCGGGAGGCTCGAGACAACCCAGCTCCTCAGGGAATAGGAGGAGGCTGTTCTGTCCTGGCCATGCATTTGCGCATGGTCAGGTGGCCACAGAAGTTCTGGCCTCACTTGCTAGAAAAATTCGACGAGACTGTTAACCCCACCGAATTCCATCAAATCTACTCTACTGTCATACTGGCAGCGGGGGTTGATGAGGCTGTGATGGCCAATTACTTCCCAGTGGCTTTAACTGGGACTGCAAGGTCTTGGTTCATGAGTCTTTCACCCGACTCCATTAATAGTTGGGTGGAGCTATGCCAACAATTCACTGCCAACTTCGGTATTTCTTACACCTGGCCAGGCACTAAATTGGATATGTTTGATGTAAAGCAGACATCGGGGGAGTCGCTGCGATCCTTCATCCAGCGGTTTTCTCAAGTATAGAATACTATTACTTCAATCTCGAGCTCTTCTATTATTATTGCATTCAGGCAGGATGTTCAAGATGAAAAGATGCTAAAGAAACTGGCTATCAAAGAAGTCACCAGCGTTACACAACTCTTCAGCCTAGCAGACAAATGCGCTAGAGCTGCGGAGGGCCGTGAAATGCACTCTCAGCTAGCTCTGGAGGCCACCAAGAAGTCCTCCAAGACTGAAGTCACTACCTCCGGTAGTGGCAAAAGAAAAAGAAGCCCAACGGCAAGAAGAAGTCGTCGTCCGGTGCACCAACCGCTGCAGCTGCTGCAGCTCCGGGTGGCCGGGGGCCATGCCCCGAGAAGCGACCTCGTCCTTTGATGGGAGAGGGCAACAGTTCAAAGGCGTGGTGTCCAATCCACAAGACGGACAAACACAGGCTGGAAGAATGTCGAGAGGTCCAGAACCTTGTCGAGCGCTATAATAAGCGCCGGGAAGAAGCTCCTTTCAGTGAGCGGGGAGGAAAGCAAAAAGTCGATGAAGCTCCGGCTGAAGAGGAGCTAGGTTTCCAGGATCCCAAGAAGGTCTTGAAAACTGTTTACAACACTGTCGATGACGACTCCGACATCTCTAACAACGAGCACCGGAAAACCCTAAACACCATCTGTGGTGGTTCTTGGGACATCACCTCTCACCGCATCCTCAAGACAATGCGGTCGGACAAGGTCGTGGCAGCTCTCACTGCTAAAGAATAGCCTCATCGGAAGTGGATGGATACTCACATGATTTTTGATGCTTTGGACTGTCCCCAAAACATGATCAGGGCTGGCCAACTCCTGTTGATGGTATCACTCACCATTAACAATATTCAAATCCACCATGTAATGGTGGACAAAGGTTCAAGGCTAAACCTCATAAGCTTCGAAGGTTTCGTAAAGCTTCAGCTCCGACCTTTGGACCTTCGACCATCCCGACCTTTCTCTGTGGTAGGTCTGGGAACCATTACCCCTTTTGGTTCCATCACACTCCTAGTGACCTTCAGGACTTGGGAGAACTACAGAACTGAGAAGTTGGTTTTCGACGTCGCGCAGATCAGTCTGTCGCTCAACGCCATTCTGGGTAGGCCAGCTTTGTACAAGTTTATGGCCGCCGCTCATTACTGTTACTTGGTATTGAAGATGCCAACACCTACAGGCATTCTCCGGATCTGGGTAGATCGCACAACATGAGTTACTGCTTTAGAAAAACTCTATGTGCTTACCACAGCGCAAGAGGAAGCATTCGGTAATGATCCAGCCCCGAATCCTCCGAGCATTCGTCATAAAGGCTCTACCTCCGCACCCCGTGTGCAACAAAGCGGCGACACCGACGTTCCCGTCAAAGTCGTCCAAATTGGTTCTGATGCTGCTCAGACTACCTGTATATCGGGAGGTCTGAACAACAAATAGGAAATCGCGCTCATCACTTTCCTCCGGGCTAATATTGACGTGTTTGCTTGGCAACCGTCACAAATGTCTGGGATCCCTAGGGAGGTGATTGCACACAATCTGAAGATTTACCAAGACGCACGGCCTGTACACCAGAAGCCCTAGAAGCAATCAATCGAGTGACAAAACTTCATCCGACAGGAAATCAAGAAGTTACTCAAAGCTGGATTCATTCGGGAAGTCTTCCATCCAAAATGGCTGGCAAACCCAGTTGTTGTACCCAAGGCCGGTGGGAAGCTTCGTTTGTGTATCGACTACACCACCTTAAATAAGGCATGTCCAAATGATCCATTTCCACTACCTAGAATAGATCAGATAGTGGACTCCACCTGTGGGTGTGAGCTATTGTGTTTCTTAGATGCATATTTTGGATATCATCAAATCCAAATGTCTATGGAAGATGAAGAGCATACTGCCTTCATAACAGTAGATGGATTGTACTGTTAAACTGCCATGCCATTCAGTGTTAAAAATGTTGCTTCAACATTTGTGCGAGCTATGTACAAAACATTTGGAGATCTAATTAGAGACTTGGTGGAGGTATACGTCGATGACATCGTAGTGAAGATCAAAAACAAGGAGTCACTCCTTGACAATTTACAAGCTATCTTCAACAAGCTGCACACCACACGCACCAAGCTGAACCCAGACAAGTGTATCTTCGAGGTTAGCTCTGGGAAGCTTCTGGGTTTCTTAGTGACTCACCGAGGAATTGAAGCAAATCCGGCGAAGATCAAGGCCATAGAAGATATGCGGCCCCCAGCCTGCATTAAGGATGTCCAGAAGTTAACTGGATGTCTAGCTGCGCTCAGCCGGTTTATCTCAAAACTGGCAGAACGGGTGCTACCCTTCTTGAAACTCCTGAGGATGTCCCGACCCTTTCACTAGTCTGAAGAAGCAGAAAAGGTGTTTCAAGAGCTAAAACAGCTCCTCACCACACTGCTGATATTGGTAGCTCTGAATCCTGGTGAACCTTTACTGCTTTACATTTCAGCAACCACCGAAGTTGTCAGTATGGTCCTGGTCGCGGAAAGACCGGAGCCACATCCAGTCCAGGAACACAGACTCCTCCGGGAGGGTCCAGAATCACCTAAAGGCACGTCTGGGTGCCAGCCCCCAGACACGGAGCATCAAAACGAAATGCTAGGAGATCAACCTCATTCGTATGAGGAGGTTCACCTGGCTGACCAAGATGATCTGGATCCTTTCAGCGAGGTCCGAGTCGAACAATGAGAAATTTTAGACCCTTCCGGGAGGGTCCATGAAGCACAGCCTGAAGGTCCGGAACCCTCCAGCAGGGTCCAGGTCGATAGAGAAGAAGCTCCGGGTCCTTCTAAAAGGGTCCAGACCATCCAACGCCCTGTGTATTTCATCACCGAAGTATTCCATGATGCCAAGACAAGATACATTGAGGTACATAAGTTGATTTATGCAGTTCTTATTGCCTCAAGGAAGCTTCGTCACTACTTCCAAGCCCACAAAGTATCTGTGGTAACTTCTTTTCCACTGCATGTTATTTTGCATAACCCTAATTCTACTGGGAACATTGCAAAGTTGGCAGCAAAACTGGCCGAATTATATCTAGAATTCATGTCACAACAAGCAATCAAAAGTCAAGCCTTGGCTGACTTCGTGGCGGAATGGACTCCCTCTCCATCAAACTCTGGGGGCCACAGTGAGCAGAAACCAGAACCTAAGGTTCTGGTCTTCATCGATCCTCACTGGACTCTCTACTTCGATGGTTCCGTGCAAAAGTAGGGGATCGGAGCTGTAATCCTTCTCTTGGCTCCAACTAGGGAGAAGGTCAAGTACATGGTTCACCTTGATTTCAAGGCAACCAACAACATGGCGGAGTATGAAGCTCTCATTTACGGACTCAAGTTGGCACTATCTTATGGTGTCAAACAGCTGTTGGTGAAGGGAGATTCACAACTCATCATCAAACAAGTCAAAGGTGAATGTTCCTGCAACAATCCTCAATTAGATACTTATCTCCTTGAAGTCCAGAGGCTTCAGAAGGACTTCGAAGTCTTGGATCTCCACCCTGTTCAACGTCTTCACAACATTGAAGCCGACGAACTCTCGACGAAAGTGTGGCCTGGAGCTCCGGCTCCTGACAGAATCTTCGTCTGGAGCTTGTCAAAACCAACAGCTCAGCCTGCCGAACTGAGCGAAGGGGGCGAGACCAGCACCATGAAGATGGCAGTCCCGGTGACCCTATTACCATGGCGTCAACCAAGGGTCGTAGGTGCTGTTGGAAGCTCCGAGCAACCCAGCACGCATGACTCAAAAGATCAATTAAGCTCTGATGCATGGATCTCGGAGATCTGGAGATACTTGAAAGACAATATCCTTCCTGAAGACAGTGTATTTGCTGACCGGATTGTCAGATTGGTTAAAAGATACACGTTGGTAGAAGGAGATCTCTACCAGTGCAGTGCCAATGGCATCCTAATGCGGTGCATTGCAAGGGAAGAAGGTCGCAAGCTCCTCGCGGAAATCCATGGAGGTGGGTGTGGGAACTATGCTTCTTCACCCACGCTGGTCGGTAAAGCCTTTTGGTATGGCTTTTACTGGCCTACCGCACTTCAGGATGCGGTTGAGCTAGTGAAAAAATGTGAAGTGTGCCAGTTCCACGCAAAACAGATTCACACACTAGCTCAATCACTACAAATGATATCTCCTACATGGCCATTCGCTGTGTGGGGCATGGACATCTTGGGACCTTTCCCAAAAGCCGTCGGAGGTTATAGGTTCTTGTACGTCGCCATTGACAAGTTACTAAGTGGCAGGAAGCAACTCCAGTTGTGACAATAAACAAGCAATCTGCAATCAAGTTCTTGAAGTGCATTATATGCAGATTTGGAGTTCCAAACAAAGTCATAATTGACAACAAAACTCAATTCACAAGTGTGACATTCCAAGAATATTGCAAAGACCTCGACATTCAACTCAACTTCGCCTTAGTAGCTCATCTGGCAAGCAATGGCCATGCCGATAGAGCAAATGCATAAATCTTAAAAGGACTCAAGACACGCACATATGAGCGTCTGAAAAAGCATGGAGCCAACTGGATTGAAGAGCTTCCATCCACATTGTGTGCGAATAGGACAACTCCAAACTGGTCAACTGGGGAAACTCCATTCATCCTGGTGTACGGAGCTGAAGCAGTCCTTCCTCTGGAGATCACCTTGGGGTTCCTCCGGGTCTAGACCTTCGATGAAGCCACGCAGGACCAACTCTGGTGTGAAGACCTTAACCTCATCGACGAGGGAAGGTGCCAAGCAGCTGTTCGGAATACACGTTATCGCCATGCGCTTCGGCGCTATCGTCAAAGGCATGTGCGCAATCGACAACTCGAGGAAAGTGATCTAGTGCTTCGGAAGATACTAACTCGTGAAGGAATGAACAAACTTTCCCCCCAGCTGGGAAGGTCCATTCCGAGTGATCAAAGTATCTCGACCTGGATGCGTTCGCTCGGCAACTGAGGATGGGACTCCACTTCCTAATCCTTGGAACATCGAGCATCTCCGTAAGTTTTATGCTTAGAATCGCGGAGGTGAGCCTATTATTACACATGATGTATATTATAGAGTCGATAAACAGACAGGGATAGGTCCTCCGGGAGAACATCCGGACCCCTCCGGAAGGGTCTAAGAAGTTCAAGTACACTTCATACAGTCACCGTACTAAAAAGTGTAACTACCTACCCTAGGTTAGTACAAGACGTATAGCGCACTTAGCTTGGTCCCGCACCGTAAGTGTGTCCTTGTATCTCCTGTAATCCAGACCTATAATGAAAGACATTGTTGTGTAACAACAGACTCCACGTGCATTAATTTTTGTACAAGGCTCGATTTATCAAATTATTGTTTTTAACCTTCTTGTCCATAATGAAGTTGTGCAATTCTTTTTTTAGTTTTTATCAAAGTGATTCATATGCGTTGCAAGTTATATTGTTGATCTCTTTGGGTCTTAACATGCTGTATAGTCTACTTGCCTGAACGTCAAGCCAACATAGGTCCGGAGTGTGCTATCGACTTAGCCTGGTCCTGCACCCTAAGTACGCCACTCTACCTACACTCTGGCAGCCCTTAGTAGGGTGAGTACTAAAAAAGCATATGGGTTCAGAAGAGTTACGTCAATATACTCCCTACCATATCGAGTTGCTTCGAAATAAAACTAAAGTAAGTACAATAAGACACACGATTTATATACAAGAGGAAGAATTTTACTTTTTCCTTGTATTTAATGTGCAGGAAAAATAGAAATTCAAATCGGTGGTGGTAGATGGCACATTATATTGAAGACAAAAATAAAGTGAAGTTCATGGCAAAATGTATTCACTACAAGGATTTCGCCCTGTTGCAACGATTGTACTGCAATGAATACTAAATCATTGTAGTAAGCTTGGTCTTTTGCCACGATTCACTAGTTCATGGCATTAGCATCTATCGCCACAGAACACGATCGTTGCATTAGGATCTGTTGCCATGATTCACTAGTTTGTGGCATTAGGATCTATCGCCACGAATCTGTTGCCACGATTCACTAGTTCGTGGCATTAGCATCTATCGCCACGGAACACGATCGTTGCATTAGGATCTGTTGCCACGATTCACTAGTTCGTGACATTAGGATCTATCACCACGAATCGGTTGCCATGATTCACTAGTTCGTGGCATTAGCATCTATCGCCACGGAACACGATCGTTGCACTAGGATCCGTTGCCACGATTCACTAGTTCGTGGCATTAGGATCTATCGCCATGAATCTGTTGCCACGATTCACTAGTTCGTGGCATTAGCATCTATCGCAATGGAACATGATCGTTGCATTAGGATTTGTTGCCACGATTCACTAGTTCGTGGTGTTAGGATCTATCGCCACGAATCTGTTGCCACGATTCACTAGTTCGTGGCATTAGCATCTATCGCCACGTAACAAGATCATTGCACTAGGACCTGTTGCCACGATTCACTATTTTGTGGCATTAGGATCTATCGCCACGAATCTGTTGCCATGATTCACTAGTTCGTGGCATTAGCATCTATCACCACGGAACGCGATCATTGCACTAGGATCTGTTGCCATGATTCACTAGTTCGTGGCGTTAGCATCTATCGCCACATACCCGATCATTGCATTAGGATTTGTTGCTACGATTCAATAGTTCGTGGTGTTAGCATCTATCGCCACGGAACCCGATCGTTGCATTAGAATCTGTTGCCACGATTCACTAGTTCGTGGCATTAGCATCTATCGCCATGGAACCCGATCGTTGCATTAGAATCTGTTGCCACGATTCACTAGTTCGTGGAATTAGCATCTATCGCCACAGAACCCGATCGTTGCATTATGATCTGTTTCCATGATTCAATAGTTCGTGGCATTAGCATCTATCGCCGCGGAACACAATCGTTTCATTAGAATCTGTTGCCATGATTCACTAGTTTGTGGCATTAGCATCTATCGCCACGGGACATGATCATTGCATTAGGATCTGTTTCCATGATTCAATAGTTCATGGCGTTAGCATCTATCGCCGCGGAACACAATCGTTGCATTAGGAACTTTTGCCACGATTCACCAGTTTGTGGCGTTAGGATCTATCGCCACAAAACAAAAATGTTGCATTAGGAACTTATGCCATGATTCACAAGTTCGTGGTGATAGGATCTATCGCCACGAAACACAATTGTTGTATTAGGATACGTTGCCACAAAATACCGGTTGGTGGCGTTAAAATCTATCGCCACGGAACACAAACGTTGCATTACATAGTTCACGTACAGCTAGCTCACACAGTACCTATATGAAAAAATCATCATCTTCACTGTCCTCCCTCAATATTGGATGTACAATACCATCATTAATATATGTATCATCATCATCATGGTCGTCGTCGTCATCATCTTCATTTGAAAGAGCGGAAGCATCACCAGTTGCTCCGTCAATGTCATTCTCATTCCTATCCCATGTGGTCATATCCTCATTTATATCAGTAAGCCTTCGATCATCAAATAATGTCTCAGCCTCCATCGTCTCAGTAACATTATTTTCACTGTCTCCAGGGGGCATGGCAGAAAGGTTTCGTGGCTTCGTTTTAACAACTGTAGCCAATTTAGGTTGCTTCACACTTCTAACGTAAAAAACTTGTTCTGCTTGGGTGGCTAGAATGTAAGGATCATACTTAAACTGAGAAATAGTAGTGTCAACATCTATCATTCCATATCGATCCATTTTGTAGCCTCTGCTTTGGCTCTGACCGGAACGAGGCCGATCAAACCATTCACATTCAAATAATAGAACCTCTTGATTTTTTTCGAAATAAACAGAAATCATTTTCTTGATTACTCCATACCACTCGTGATCACCATCCCGAACAACAACACCACTGTTTTGCATCCTTAAATCTTTTTCCACCTCTGCTATTCAAAGGAAGAAGCCATTTATGAATGATCGACTAAAAAAACATGCCCGACGATCAGGTCCTCTAGATAATGCATACACATAATCAGTTACTTTGCCTTCTTTGTGTAATGTCATAATCTGTATATATTAATTAGTATAAAAGGGGTCATCGATAAACCAACTTCAGAACAGATATTTCTTCAATATTTCATCAAAGTAAAAACTTGCATGTACTTACTCGTTTCTGAAACCAATAAACAAACTCATCTCTTTGGCGTTTTTCAACATCACGAGAATGAATTTTTTCAGCTCTTCAAAATGCTCACTGAAAAGGGTACAAAATTAAATTAGCCATCTATAATAAGCATGATCCATTAATATAGTATAGAACATATGAGTGTTATACGTACTTGATCCATGGAGCGGCCTCTTCAACATTAGAAATAATATAATGCCTGATGTTATGTAGTTCCACCATAGTAAGTTTGCCCCATTTAAACCCTTTTTTAGAATTATCAACTTATGTAAATATATTAGACTCGAGAGAAGGTTCATTCCTAGATGCAGCTTCATGACGTTCTGGCCTATTAAGCTTGGTGCTGATGTTATCCCGAAACTGGCTATAAAAAGTCATACACTCTTCCATAATATATCCCTCAACTATAGAACCCTCCGGGTGAGCTCTGTTACGTACATACCTCTTCAATGTACCAAGGTACCTCTCAATTGGATACATCTATTTGTAAGAAATAGGTCCACTTGAGAGCTTCATCGCCAAGATGGATTGGAAGATGTACCATGATATCAAAGAAAGCGGGAGGAAGCAACATCTCAAGCTTACAAATTGTTTCAGGAAATTATTCAATCATCTTATCCAAATCTGGTTCCACCAATTCTTTAGAACAAATTCCAGAAAAGAATCTGCTAAACTCAATTAAAGGTTCAACGACCTTTTCAGGCAATATGTCACATATTGCAATAGGAAGGAGCTTCTAAAGTATAATATGGCAGTCATGAGTCTTTAGACCTGATACCTTACGTGCTGTTATGTCCACACTTCTCTTGATGTTTGAGGCATAACCATCGGGCATCTTCACATACGCCAAAAACTTGCACAAGGTGGTCTTCTGATCTTTTTGCAATGATGTTGATGGAGAATCATGCTTCCCTTTCATACCCACCGGATGTTGCTTTGGCCGTATACCCATTTCCTGCATATCAAAATGAGCTTGTAGACTATCTTTTGTTTTACCATCCATATTAAGCAATTTACCCAATATGCTATCACAAATGTTTTTCTCAATGTGCATGCCATCCAAGTTATGCCTTATTAGCAATGTCTTCCAATACGGGAGCTGAAAAATATACTTTTCTTCTTCCAACTATGTCACCTATCTTCCTCAGTGCGCTTTCTCTTATTATTCGTATTTCCAAAACTCACTTGATCAAAAGTCTCGTATTGTTGGAGTACTTCGTCACCAGAGAGTGATGTTGGAGCCTCTCTATTCTCTATTTTGTTGTTGAAAGAAGCTTTGTCCCGACGCCACCGGTGATCCTGAGATAGGAAACGATGATGACCCATGTAGCAATACTTTCGTCCATGTTTCAACCACAAGGCGTCAGTGTTTACATGGCATTATGGACATGCTAGCCTACCTTTTGTGCTCCATCCACATAGCATTGCATATGCTGGAAAATCATTTATCGTCCACAATATAAAAGCTCACATGAGAAATGTCTCTTTCTTTGAACTGTCGTATGTTTCAACACCATCAGACAATAATTTCAGTAGCTCATTAATCAAAGGCTGCAGATACACATCAATGTTGTTTCCAGGTGACTTTGGCTTAGGAATTATCATTGACATCAACCAATAACGCTGCTTGATACACAACCAAGGTGGTAGATTATAAGGGATTAGAATCATAGGCCATGTACTGTAAGAAACATTCATTACTCCAAAAGGATTGAAACCATCAGATGCTAGCCCAAGTCTTATGCTGCGAGGATCAGATGAGAAATTTGGGTGAATGCTATCAAAATGCTTTCGTGCTTTCGAATCTGCAGGATGGCATAATATTCCATCATCAATATGTTCTTCTTTGTGCCAGCGCATGTTTGATGCCGTTGATTCTACCATATAAAACCTTTGAAGACGGGGAATAAGAGGGAAGTATCGTAGAATCTTGCGTGCTACAAGCTTCTTGGCTTTTCCACAAGGTAAAGCCTCTCTTGCATCCCCACCAGTACTATTTTTCCATCTTAATTCACCACACTTTGGGCATCGATCCAGTAGATAATAGTCCTTCCAGAATAACACACAGTCATTGACACATGCATCGATCTTTTCGTAGCTTAGCCCAAGGTCACGAACAACCTTCTGAACTTTATCAAGTGTATTAGGAATGCAATGGCCCTCTGGAAGCACATATGAGAATAGTTCAAGGATGAACTCACACGCTTTTTTGCTCAAACCAGTTAAACACTTTATCTGGTACAACCTGACAATGAAGAATAATTGGGTCACCTTCTCACAACCTGGATACAACTCCTTTTTGGCATCATTTAATAAGTCATAGAATGCCTTTGCACACCCAGTTGGCTCCTGCTGGTTTATAGCATTTTCTGGATCATCAACACCTGCTGAAGTACCACCATGATAACCAGTGCCTCTAAGAAGGCTGGACAACATATTTTCCATAGTAGCATCATCAGAAATTATCTCCTCATTATTTGCTGATTGCTCAACAATTTTTTTCTCAACTCGTTTTTCTCCATGGTGTACCCAACAAGTATAATAAAATGACATCCCATTACGAAGCAAGTGAAGATGAACTTCCTTGCGTCTCCCGTGGCAAATATTACGACATTTCATGCAAGGACAAGGCTTAGTTTCTTCTTCACGAGTGCCCTGGAATGCTAAATTTAAAAATGACTTCATTCCATCCTGCCTTTCCTTCGTACGCCTGTCTTTTCCCATCCATGTCTTATCTTCTGACATCGCTTCCTATAATTCAATCAGTGTATCCGTAAGAGGAATGAACTACAATAACATTATGTGAGAAATTGTACCTAGCGCTGTTGCTCCCCCACATGCGGCGGCCGCCGGATGCTCCTCCACGCCGCTGGACGGCGGATGCTCTTCCAAGAGCGTGGCGGCCGGCGGATGCTCTCCAAGAGCGTGGCGGCCGACGAATGCTCCTCCAGGTGTGTTTCATGCAATCGGGAGAGGGGGCCGTTGTGGATCAAAGGGTCCGGCGAGGAGGCAGTCAGGACAAAGCGTACGTGAAGCTATCAGAGTAGGCCCAACACTGCGCTGGGCCACTTGTTATTCGTGGGCTGAAACTGCGCTGAGTCACTTTGTATTCCTGGGCTGAAACTGTGTTGGAACGCTTGGTGTTCGTCCCCATGTACGCGTGAGCCCATGTACCAAAATTTAGCATCGTTAAAGGAGCTATTTTTTGATAAAAGGAGAAAATTTTAATTTGACACGCGAAGGGCCCATCGTATACGGGGGAAAATTATGCTTTAAAAGGATACGATTCCTTGGTGTTATCCCTGTCATGTCCGGCCATCATACGACCTCGTTCGTTCATATGCACACATGTCACAGTCATGCAACTACTTCATCCGTCCGTTCATGTGGACACATGTCACAAATGTGGAACTGCTTCATCCGTCCAAACCCGACATTTATTTTTCAGTTAGTTATATTTTCTACGGAAAAGTATCCGATACCCAATATTTCGGTCTTCTCGGTTCCGGTCTCGGTTTTATTGGTTTCTGTTCTTTGGTCTCAGTTTATTTGCCCACCCCTAATTTACGTAGTAGCAGCATATAGGATATACATATTTCTCATCCATGTTTTTTTGCAAAACTATTTAGAGATATATCCTATGTGCATATTACATATGTAAAACTAATGTAAAGTATAAAACTTTTTCAAAGGGAAGTCTTAGGTTTCGTCAAATCTATCTTTGAGATTTACGCAATTTTGATCTGTTTTAACAATACAAGAATTGTACTTTTAGATTCACCATGAAAATATTTCCATAATATACAATCTAGTACTACATGTTATTGAAGTTAATAAATTCCATATAAATAATTGGTCAAAGGTAATTAGTTCGACCAAAACAGAAATAGAGTTGAGTTGGGGCGGAGGAAGTATTATACATTGTTGTTTGCCGCATAAGGTTTGGTCCTTCGTTCAAGCTGTAGCCATTTGTATAGGCGGCTGATGCGACCGGGCGCACCGAGCTTACGTGCGCGCCAGTCACCGAGGCGCCTCAAACGCGTGCAGCGCATGCGCATCTTTGAATTCAATTTGAACCGCTCAGTGTCCCATCACCACTACTGCGCGCATCCGTTCATGTGGACACATGTCACAAATGTGGAACGGTATGCACAGCCTTGGATATGCATACCGTATCCATAAATTTTTTTCCTCGTTTTGATAGAAGTGGTTCCACTTCAATCTAAGTGGATTGGAGAGTGTCCATCCATCATACGACCTGGCGTAATGAAGATTTTTGAATCTGATATACTCCTCTTTTTAATTCTTATCGTTATGACCACAAGTTGCATTGTCTCACCAAACACCACGTACAACAACAATGACTCAGCGGAATCGGGAACTGGCCAATTAAAATGGAAATTACCAGCCTCGCGGTTCATAGATCGAAATGCACGCCATCCATTTTCTTCTTCCTTTTTTTCTATCCATAACCGTGAGACTGTTGAGTTCCATCTTCACCGGCACATATGTACGGTCCAGGTGTGTCGGTGTGTACCTTAACCCCCCTTGTGCGTCCCCGGTGGTGGTTGGAAGACCCCTGCAGGTATGTTCTGATTCCTATCCTCTAACTACATCTAGGTTTTCGATGACGCATGCGGTTCACGACCAGACAAACCAGCAAAGCCTCGGTGATGAGCGGCATGCAAATTTCTTGATGACAAACTGGTTGCGGGGCCTCCCGTTTGGATGCAACTTCGGTGCTCCCGTTTGTGCTTCCATGCGTACTCCCGCTTATGTGTCATCATCTAATTGGTTGAAGTTAAATCAAGCATTATGTTAGGTAAATGAAAGGGTCAATAAAATCATGACACTTAAGTAGGAGCACACATGGAAGCACTGAATGGGAGTATACAAGCCGTGTCCCTCCTGTTCTGTCCTCCCATGCATCATCCCGCTGATTTGTCAAAATGTTATTGGTCCCTTTATTAATGCTTAGTTTAACTACCATACCTTCACAACAAATAAGATGATGACACGTCAGCGGGAGTGTCATCAAAAAACTAGAGATGGATGCGTCAGCAGGCCGCAGTCAGCGGGCCGCATGCCGCAGTTAGTTTTTCATCAAAAAACTTGCATGCCGCTCAACCTTTTTTGGTATGCCTGGTGGTGAACCGCCTGCGTCATCAGAAACCTAGAGATGGAGTAAGAGGACTGGAATCAGAGCATACCTGTAAGGCTCTTCCCAACAACCACCAGGGACGGATGACGTACGGGGGGTTAAAGTATACCGGCACACCCGTACCGTACGTGTACCCGACCAGCCATGTAGTTTCCTTCGGACCTCCGACAGAAGAAAGCGGCATGCAAGTTTCATTCTATATGGAGAATGTTTGTTGTGTATTCATCAGGGAACACATATACACTTTATATAGGCTAGCTAGTGTAGTGTGAAACAAAAACAAAACCCTTTCGCACTACACAGATTCAAAAGCTAGCGTTAATGACTAAACGTAGGCCTACGCAGTCAAACAATGATGTTAGACCAACGCAGTCAACAATGACTATTACATGTGTGCGTGCTTATCCTTTCTACAGTCTGGTGGTGAACCTGCAAAAGGATGACGAGCAGCGGCAGGTGAAGACCATGCAGCGGCGGCGCAATGGAAAACGGTGGCAGTGGACGGCGACATACCTGGATGTTGGCGTAGTCGACCTCGCACATCTTCCGCGAGTCGGTCACCTTCCAACGGAAGCCATGCAGGTGCTTCCACAGCCGGAACACCGTTCATCTTCACTGGCACATATGTATGGTCTGGGTGTGCCGGTGTGTGCGTACCTTAACCCCCGTCGTGCGTCCCCGATGGTGGTTGGAAGACCCCTGCAGGTATGTTCTGATTCCTGTCCTCTAACTACATCTAGGTTTCCGATGACGCATGCGGTTCACCACCAGACAAACCAGCAAAGCCTCGGTGATGAGCGAAATGCAAATTTCTTGATGACAAACTGGCTGCAAGCCGTGTCCCTCCCATTCTGTCCTCCCATGCATCATCCCGCTGATGTGTCAAATGTTATTGGTACCTTTATTAATGCTTAGTTTAACTACCATACCTTCACAACAAATAACATGATGACACGTCAGCGGGAGTGTCATCAAAAAACTAGAGATGGATGCATTAGTAGGCCGCAGTCAGTTTTTCATCAAAAAACTTGCATGCCGCTCAACCTTTTTTGATTTGCTTAGTGGTGAACCGCCTGCGTCATCAGAAACCTAGAGATGGAGTAAGAGGACTGGAATCACAGCATACCTGTAAGGCTCTTCCCAACAACCACAGGGGACGGACGACGTACGGGGGGGTTATTGTACACCGGCACACTTGTACCATACGTGTACCTGGCCAGCCGTGTAGTTTCCTTCGAACCTCCGGCAGAAGAAAGCGGCATGCAAGTTTCATTCTGTATGGAGAATGTTTGTTGTGTATTCATCAGGGAACACAGATACACTTTATATAGGCTAGCTAATGTAGTGCGAAACCAAAACAAAACCCTTCACACTACACAGATTCAAAAGCTAGAATTAATGACTAAACGTAGGCCTACGGAGTCAAACAGTGACGTTAGACCAACACAGTCAACAATGACTGTTACATGTGTGTGTGCTTATCCTTTCTACAGTCTGGTGGTGAACCGCCTGCGTCATCGAAAGCCTAGATGGAGTTGGAGGACAGGAATCGGAGCATACCTGCCTCGACCAGGATCGCCTGACGTAGCGACATTTTGTTGCATGCGTGCAGTAAAGGCTGCATCCACCGTTTATTTTGATCTGACGGTTGTACTTCCAAGCTATCCAACTAAGGATAGCTTGCTTTCCTTGCTCTTGCCTGCTTGCTCTTGCATATAATGATGCAAGTTTCATTTTGAAGTGAAACGTCCTTACTCTTGCCTGCTTGCTTCAACATGAGAAAGAGTTTACATGCATATAATGATGCATACTTTAAACATTTAAATAAAACAAACTTCTATCACAAATTAACAGGATTAAAAACACATTAACTATCTTATGTGGCATGCCAATGTCTGGATGTCCAACTCAGAGTAAGGACGAAAGTGAAACGTTTTTTTGAAGTTGATGGACTAAATAATTGACCCATTTGAAAGTTGAAGGACCAAACTTAGTTCTGATTGAAAGTGTGAGGATGAAGTTGGGTATTGCTAGCTTGATGAGCTCAAGCTCGAAAAGTTCGAGTAAGCTCATTTGTAAAGTTTTCTGTACGATACTTTAGCCGCTAGAGGTGCCAGGAGATCGCCCGCCACGGGGCCTGCAAAGCGGACTATAAAGTAGTATATAGTACTAACAGGTAGCGACGACTGGAAAGAAAAGTTGAGACAATCAACAGAGAGAAAAGAAAAGAATGGACGAGAAAAATGTTAGAAAAAGATAGGTAGAACTCCAACGTACCATTGGCCCTATGCCCCTATACGCGGTGTAATCATTACCACTACTCCTATACGCGGCTAGAAGTTATTACCACTGCTTCAAGGGAAGTGATGCGGACTAGATGTGCCGATTAGTTTATTTTGTGTTTATTGGGGATTATGTAACAACTAGTTTTGTCGATTAGCGATGACTGGAATAAAAAGTGGAGACAATGAACAGAGAGAAGAAAACACTGATTTCATTCGTTACAAACTACTGTATGATTGAATGTATTCATTTCCAGAAGAATCCATTTTCTAAACTGTCCTGTGAGTTTCCTTTGATGCAAACGGGGCTAAACATAAGATGAGTGCGCATAGGGGAAACACAACAAGTGCAACATTCATCAGAGATGAGCGGGCATAGGAGAAACACATATACTAGTACAAGCCAATTTTATATACTCCCTTTGTTCTCTTTTAATTGGCGTTGGGAGAACTAGCGGTGCATCTAAACGGGAATGGAGGGAATATAACCCATATAGTACAACGCTAGACGGTAGAACAGGTCATGCTCGTGCTTAATCCTACAGTTCTCTGTACAGAAGACTCTCCATTCCTCCCACGTAGGCCTGCCGCAGCTTGCAGTTCCCTGGTTCCCCCCTATTGAGCATTCCCAAGCGTCATCATCAATGTTGGGCACCGCCACCAGCGGCGCTTCTGGACGAGGCCTTCCCAGGAACCTCCAGGCAACACGATCGATACTATTCATGGCTTCACGCCGACACCGGCAGCACTCCTTGTTGGTCCACTTTATGGCGACAAAACCCGACCGCGTTGTAGCCGATGTGGGCCTCACCTTCGACCTCCCGGATATACTCGAAGTCGTCGCGATCCCTGCGGTCAGCATCGTAGCAGAGCATGGCAAGGACGTAGGCCGCCACCATGTGGCCATTCATGGCCGCCCGGGCAAGGACCTGGGTGCCCGGCTGCGCGCGACCGTGCAGGAAGACGAGGTCGAACCTGGTGACATAGCACGCATGAGGGTTGCCGACGATTGCCAGCCGCTCCACGAGGCGGTCGTAGCTCCAATTATACTTCTAGATGCTCTCCCGCTCCAGCGCCACGCGCCTGCCCACGGCGCGATCTCGACATGCCGCGTGCATGGCCTTGCAGGTGGCGCGCAGACTGGAGAGGTCGTCCATGGGCTGCGGGGAGGTTGCGGCGACCCACCCCGCGATCAGGACTGCAATATCGTGCGGCAAGGGGAACTCCATGGGCTTCGAAGGGAACCAATGAGGGCGCGCGCGACGGAGACGAAGAGGAAGAGTACGCGCGGAGAAGAGGATGGCCTGTGTGTGTTGCAGAGAAGAGGATGGTGTGTCTTTATTAGTACGCGTGGAGAAGACTATGAGATGCGCGCAGTGATGGTTATGGCTTCTAAAGTGCACCATTTGGAATGCTACTTGCGAAACTGGGGTTATGGCTTCTAAAGTGCAGTTGTACGCTACTTCAGTCGCTGGAGTTGTCAGCAGGCAGGAGATCGCCCGCAGCGGGGCCTGCAAAGCGGTTTGTAAAAAGTACTCCTCCCTCCGCCCCAACTCAACTCTATTTTTAGCTTTGGTCAAACTTACCTTTGACCAATGATTTCTTGCCTGGTCCTTATCCTGATCATCAAGGCCCTCCGCCTGCTGCCCCAGATGACTTGGGGCAGAATAGGGATGAAAACGGTCGGAATTGAGCTTATTACCTTTGACAACTCCTTATTCAAACTGGTGTCTGAATAAAAAATTTAAAGAATTGAGCTTATTACTCCCTCCGTCTTTAAATACTTGTCGCTTTGTAGTTCAAAAGTAAACTACAAAGCGATATTTACTAAGGCCCCGTTTGGAACGTAGGAATCCAAATCACAGGAATTGGAAAAAACATAGGAATAGACAAAATGCAGGAACGAAGAAAGTGAGAAAACCACGAGAATCAAAATCAGAGGAATGGAGAATTCAAGATGTTTGGAATGCAGGAATGAAAACATAGGAAAAATGTTAGAGCAACTATAAACAAAATTCTTTAGAATCTTAACTATCATTATTTGTAGTACATAAATCAATGTCATAACTTCTTGCCAAAATGAAATACCAGTTTGCTTCATAAACAACTTCATTCCTATATTTCTAACATCAAAACGTCTATTGCATTGCAGTAGCTCAGAAATAATTATTTCCTTGTTTCAAAATAAGAAATAATTATTCCATGAAAATCATTAGGTTAGTTAATTTGACTTTTAGCACCCTATATATTCCCTCCATAGCCAACCAGTAGACCACAAAGAACATGGACTAGATTATTTCATTCATCTATTTTAAATAGGAAAGGAAGTCTTTCTACAGGAAAGGAAATATGATTCCTGTGTTCCAAACACCTGTGTCATCAGCACAATGTAGGAATGAATTCCTTTGAAGTTTCCTTTAAAAATCCTCTATTCCAAGGGACGGAGAGAGTACATGTCAGCCCATTAGACCAACCTACTATTTGGAAAGTATTTGGTTATTGTTCGGAAATTTTCCATTAAAATACGGTATTCTGACAATTCGGCCGGAAATCAGTCTAAATCGTTTCCATTCTGTTTACAAATTTCAATGTCCGATAAAAACGGTAATCTGATCAAAAAATTCGGAAATTGTCAAAAATGGTAATCGCTTCGGAAATTTTCGAAAACGGCATCGGACTGTTCGGGAATTTACCGTACCGTTTTCATCCCTAGGGCAAAATGATCCTGGCGACCAGAATGAAGTGTCGGATATATGTTGTCCACGGCGCAGGTTCATTCAACACAAGCAATAGGTAGCATATCCTAATCTTTCTCCTCATATATAGCATGTTAACTAATTTTTTGGCCCCAAATGATCTAGAAAAATTACTTTAGATTTGATGATGCCATAAATTAATCGCCGCTCAAAACAATGACGGTGCTCATCAAGTTCACAAGCTCAACTTCATTCATCCTCAAACTAGCTAATTATTTCAGATGGATTTACGTTAAGGGGTGTGCATTTGGTCTACCCGATATTTTGGTTCGGGTATTTCGGTCTTTTTCAAAATTCGGTTTCTTGAAATCACTACCCGAATTGTTGTAATAATATTAGGTACCCGAACATTTTGGGTACCGAAATTCTAGTTCGGTCTTCGGTCCTACCTGATATATCTGAATTATACATTATATCCATGTCATGTTTGCACAAATTTAATATGATTGATAAATTTAATCCCATGAGGTCATTTATTACAAATTGACAAATGAAAAATAAAAAATAAACGTTTAAATCCAACAACTTCACACATCACAACTTGAAAATAAAATATCTAAACTTGAATTGTTCATAGTTTAGCACGCATAATTTAACTTATTATTTGATGGACCGGCTATTTAGTTATTTCAGTTACCCAAGAGTGGTACCCGAACCCGACATTTATTTTTCAGTTATTTATATTTGCTACCCGAAAAGTACCCGATACCCGATATTTCGGTCTTTTCGGTTCTGGTCTCGGTTTTATCGATTTCGGTTTTTCGGTCTCAGTTTATTTGCCCACCCCTAATTTACGTAGTAGTAGCATATGGGATATACATATTTCTCCTCCATGTTTTTTTGCAAAACTATTTAGTGATATATCCTATGTGCATATAACATATGTAAAACTAATGTAAAGTATAAAACTTTTTCAAAGGGAAGTCTTAGGTTTCGTCAAATCTATCTTTGAGATTTACGCAATTTTGATATGTTTTATCAATACAAGAATTGTACTTTTAGATTCACCATGAAAATATTTCCATAATATACAATCTAGTACTACATGTTATTGAAGTTAATAAATTCCATATAAATCATTGGTCAAAGGTAACTAGTTCGACCAAAACAGAAATAGAGTTGAGTT
Source organism: Tuctoria greenei (assembly GCA_036927565.1). Taxonomy (NCBI): domain Eukaryota; kingdom Viridiplantae; phylum Streptophyta; class Magnoliopsida; order Poales; family Poaceae; genus Tuctoria; species Tuctoria greenei. The sequence goes on from JAYESD010000001.1 coordinate 155,748,646, forward strand.
GGGGCGGAGGAAGTATTATACGTTGTTGTTTGCTGCATAAGGTTTGGTCCTTCGTTCAAGTCGTAGCCTTTTGTACAGGCGGCTGATGCGACCGAGCGCACCGAGCTTACATGCGTGCCAGTCACCGAGGCGCCTTAAACGCGCGCATGCATGCACATCTTTGAATTCAATAGGAACCGCTCCGCGTCCCATCACCACTACTGCGCGCGTCGAGAGACGAACAGCCAGGCGGGTTCAAATCCCCTGCAGTACTGCAGGTGCAGTAGATATTGCTGACATGAGGGCCCCACATGGTGTGGGATCCACATGTCAGCCACCTCTACTGCACCTGCAGTACTGCAGAGGATGAGCACCCCAGCTAGACTCCTACTATGCTATAAGATAACCCGGGCACGCCATCGTCTTCTCCGCACATCCACTCTTCCTCTCTTCCCAAAACTGCACCAAGAACACCATGGCTGACAAGACAACTCCGCCGCCAAGCCCACCAAAGGACGTCAAGGGGAAGCGTCCCCTATCGGACTCCCCCCCCCCCCCCCCCCCCCTGGACAAGGAGTGGGCTCTCCGGAAAATGGCGCGCAATGTATTTGACAATACATCACGCTCCATGCGTCACCTTGGGCTTGTTCCCCTTCCAGAGTATGCTTCCATGGGGACCACGGGCCACTACGTCTTCGGCATCACGCACTTGGCCGATCGCCTCGACGTCCTCTGGGAGACACTGGCGGACGAGCTCGACATTGCCGGTCGCGACAACCTGGTGGCGGCGACGTCCAGGAAATTGGGCTTCCTGTCTCCGTCGCGGGAGGCGCCCCCGCCCAGCCAGGAGCCCAAAGAGGAGGAGGAGAAGGAGAAGTAGGTGGAGCGAGATGGAGGAGAAGTAGTTTTTTTCTTGTTCTTAGTTGTGTTGTTTATCTTTTCTTGTTTGTAGTTTGTGTTTTTCTTTTTCCCGTTTGTAATGTATCGTCTTAAGGTAATAAAATTTATATTTCTGTTCATTGGTGCGCAAAAATAGTTCTAATGTTGTTGTTCTAACGATAAACTAGTAGACTATTTATCTCTTTTATCTTTTAGAATGGAATATATTTCCACTTCCAACTCTACTGAGTTGGAGATCCAGAAAGTGACTATCACCTACTAGTTTATCTAACAGGACTAGCAGGGAGAATCCCACTCTCTGTTCAAACCCAACACGGATCCAACATAATCAGCAATCAAACAGCAAAGCACGTAGTAAATCACAAAAAACGCAACAACAGTTTCTGGAGTACGTATCAACTTTAGCCCAGATTATATGCTCGTGGGCGTCATTGCAAAAGGGTGAAGACAAAAAAGACTTGATTCGGATGGCTTGCAAAAACAAATAGAAGTCAGGGACATCGAAATTTTTGCCCGATTTGGATTGAGTCTTAGTTATAGACTTCCATAATAATAAAATGTATCGGGTATTTTACTTTCACAAGTGTGTCATAAAATGTATCGGGTGTTTCACTTTCACTAGTGTTTCATAAAGTGTACACCGGCCACGTATCCTGATCCAACCGTACATCTTCAAATAAAGGAGGGTTAGAGAATCTCCAACCCCTTTGTTATTTTTGGTTTGCTATTCTTTCAGATGACAAATATGCTATCCACATTTAGCATCTCATTCCATGAGCATCTCCAACCCGTTTGCTATATGATGTCCTATATTAAATTTTTTTTCATATTTTATTAGTATATAATAATTATTTTAAAATTCAAATAACATTGTTGCAATGGCTATATTGTAACGGTTGCATTTATAACGGCTATTTTTCAATGGTTATATTTCTAATGACTATTTTTCAACGGATGTATTTCCAACGGCTAATTTTCAACGACTATTTTGCAACGGAATGGCGATAATGTACCGGAAATCAGGAATAGCAAACCGGATAGTATTTGCTACTAGTAGCACACCGAGAGCTCCATATAGCAAATGGCTAAAAGTAGCAATCCTAATAGCAAACTGGTTGGAGATGATTTTTGCTCTAGATTTGCTAAATAATAGGATAGCACATCAGATAGCTAATGGGTTGGAGATGCTCTTTTAGCCATTAGCTATATGGTGTGTTATCCTATTATTTAGCAAATTTAGAGCAAAAATCATGTCCAACCGGTTTGCTATTAGGATTGCTACTTTTAGCCATTTGCTATATGGAGCTCTCAGTGTGCTACTAGTAGCAAATGCTATCCGGTTTGCTATCCCCAATTTCTGCTACATTATTGTCGTTTCTGTTGCAAAATAGTTGTTGAAAATTAACCATTGGAAATACAACCGTTGAAAAATAGTCGCTAGAAATATAACCATTGAAGTATAGCCATTAGAAATACAAACATCACAATATAGCCGTTGCAACAATGTTATTTGAATTTTCAAATAATTATTAAATATTAATAAAAATATGAAATTTTTAAATATAGCACATCATATAGCAAACGGGTTGGAGATGCTCATAGAATGAGATGCTAAATGTGGATAGCATATTTGCTATTTTAAAGAATAGCAAACTAAAAATAGCAAACGGGGTTGGAGATGCTCTTAGAAGATTGGTGGAAAATAATACGAACTTATAAGGAAAAGGAGAAGAAGAAAAAGGATGGTGCGCGTTTCGATACATAAACCGTGACACTGCTGACATCCATCTTCATTGGCCAGTTCCCGATTTCGCTGATCTCTCCAGCATGTATTCACACTAGCTACTCTCTGGTGACTGGACCCAGGGTATCCCGTGGCCCACCCGGCATATCCAGTGGGTGGGCTATTGAGAAATGTTGTTGTTGTTGTACGTGGTGTTAGGTTGAGACAATGCAACTTGTGGTCATAACGATAAGAATTAAAAATTAGAAATAGTATATAGGATTCAAAAATCTTCATTACTCTCTTTACTCCAGGCTCAGGCCCGTCAAAATTCGGAAACTCCTCCACTCATATCGTAACTGCATCAGTTATATATCCAGGCCCGTTTCCAATTAAAATCCAAACTAAAGGTGTAGACGAAGGTTTTGCACAAGAGATAGAGTTGCGCCGCACCGCCGCAGACGGCAACCGTAGGGATGACAAGGAGAGAGACCCAATGGCGGGGCCTCAGGTGTACAACGTGACGTTCGAGGAATACGTGATCACCACCATCGTGACGTCCTCCGGCAAGGCCGTGGAGGACTGGCTCGACGAGGTCCTCTCCGTCCACCGTCAGCGCATTCACAAGCTCGTCGTCGGGCTCGACGTCGAGTGGCGCCCCAGCTATTCCGCTGACCAGAACCCCGTTGTCGTTCTGCAGCTCTGCGTCGGCCGCCACTGCCTCATCTTCCAGGTCATACACGCTGACTACTTCCTCGACGAGCTGCAAGATTTCCTTGGCGATTCCGACTACCGCTTCATCGGTGTCGGCGTGGAGAATGACGCTGACAGACTTTGGAAGGACTAGTAGCTGAAGGTGGCCAAAACGGTGGACCTGGCCGAGCTCGCGGCGGAGGAGATGGATCGCCCGAGCCTTCATCGCGTGGGGCTGAAGGACACCGCAAGCACTGTGATGGGCGCCGACATGGAGAAGCCTTACAGGGTGACGCGTACAATCTCTCTGGCGAGCAGATCAGCTATGCGTGCATCGACGCCTTCGTCTCCTTCGAGGTCGGCCGCAAGCTGCTCTCCGGCGACTACTGATCTTACCACCGAATTTGCGGATCAGCTGCCGTCGATCATCCCGTCATATGTAATTCGTAGGTGCATCGCTCAAGTTCTAGCTTTTGTGCTTGTGCACCCAATCTCTCATAAAATTATTTTTTCTTAAGGAAACACTATATCTTGCTTTTAAAAACATGCATGTTATTTCACATGCATCGAGGTCTTTCACATGCATGTTAGTTGTCCATGCATGCTACGCCCCAAACATGATCAACGAGCCTCACACATGACGATCTCTCAACATAAAAGAGAACACATAATGTTAGCAAAAATGATCAAGGTCTTTCACATGTATGTTAGACGTACATATGCTACATCCCAAACATGTATTCCAAGAATAGAATAATATTTCCTACCATGTATATATATTTCTATATTTATCATATTCTCTACCATGCATGTGTGTATGCTCTCAACCTACAGTATATGTCAGTTTAACTACCACACTAATGAAGAATATTATCCTGTCATCAATAGAGATAACAAATTTGACACAAGGATGTTCTCTCGACGGTACGAGGATAGAATGTGGACTAACATCGTCTAATAAGCACACAGCTCTCACTACGTACGTACGTGGTTCATCAAATTAATCCATCGCATGCTGCCATTACGTATAGTTGTACTCGACTTTTGAAGAAACAATAGGCGTAGGCGCTAGCCGCTACGTGTTCTGATTTTAGGAACAAATGAACACACTTGTGAAAAAAAGTACGCCACATCCGATCCTCAACGTCATCCAATTAACATGTTCCTCAACAAGGGGGCACAAAAATCCTCAACACGTGACCAAACATGCTTGATCGCGAGTCTCTTTCACATGCATTATATTCATGTCCACCATCATCCCTGATCACGACAATTATCAGTTCGATATGGACTCTCGGTCGGCAACGGTCAGATCCTTAAGAAAAAAGATATGGACTCTCGGTCGATTGCCATGCGCGTTCACGTCAATCTCCGCACCTTTGTGTGTGAAATTAAAAAAACTGGCTGATGGGACGTGTTGAGCCGTTGCAATAACCGAGATGAGGCGAACCGCGGTTTGAAGTAACTCTGACCGTCGATTCAAAAGCCCAATTTTTAAAGCTCTGATCATATCCACTCACGCGCTTAGACAATGACCCGCTATAAAGGCACACCTTCCTCTTCTTCTCCGCCGCACCTCTCGATCGATTTTAGCCTCCAAACTTCTTCTCTTGCTTCTTCGCCGCACCACCGTTGACCACCTCTCTCTTTGTTCGCACCTCCGTCGCTGCACAAATGGGTAGCCCCGCACCAAAGCGCTCCAGGTCATCGACGTCCTTCGAACCTCCTCCTCCACTCTCGTCTCTACCCGCGGCGCCTGCACCTCTTCCGTTCGACTATGATGAGATTGTCTGCCTCATCGAGGAAAGCATTGACAATCTCGATGGCAAGCCTAAGGAGGTCACCGGTAGCCAATTCACCGCTGACATGCAAGCAAAAGCGCTCGACAAAATGGCGCAGGATGTATTCCACAATACATCTCACTCCTATTGCCGACTGGGACTTGGTGTCCTTCCCCACCACGCCAGCATGGACTCCGCCGACTACTAAATCTTCGGGTTAGGCTTTGTTGCCGCTCGTCTCGACTGCCTCTACGAGACGATAGGTGAGGAGGCTGGGGAGGGGTTTCGCGAGCAACTCATGAATGCCGTCAGCCGGAAGAAGTTCGATCTGGTGTTGGAGGATGCTCCGCCGGCGATTGCGGTGGAGGCGGAGGCACCGGCGGCGGAGGTGGAGGGGGCGGAGGAGGTGGACAAGTCCTCCTCCGAGTAGAGTAGGATGAGTAGTAGTTTTTTCTTTTGTTTTCTATGTGTTTTTTTCTTGTTTGTAATATATGTGTTGTTTTTATATTAATGAAAAATGTCTTTTATTTTATGTTCATGAACGACGTGTCCTACAGTACATGCACTAACGAAAGACTCCTCCTTTTATCGAAAAAACATCGCATATGGAAAATTAACACATTAGTAATATTATACTGTATCTAATAAATACTCCCTCCTTATTCTTTTATTTGACGTTTTGGACAAAGCATTGAACTAACATTAGTAGGATGTACGTAGTAAAATTATATTTTAAAAAATTACGAAAATAAAAAGCTACACACTTAATTACTTTTATTTCTTTTATCTTTACCAGCTGTCATCGTGCCCGCCCCACCACCCCCACCCACCGGCCTGGCCCTAGGCAGTAGCCCACAAATTTTCTGCGACCCTTCTGCAAAGCATCGCGCCTGCGCCCCCGCCTAGCACGTCGTCCGATCAAAATCACATAATCGTGGGAGTGGGACACGCGGGATTTCCATCCTTCGGTGTCCATACAACAAACCCACCACCGCGAAGTGAAGGATATTAGCGGGATTTCCATGGGACGGCGTACGTGGCGGGGGCGCACGCGCGACGTTGTGCGGCAGGGCCGCATAAAATTTATTTTCGCCCGCCTAGGCCCAGAGTCGGGCCTGCCTTTAAGACCATCCGCAGTGGTTCAAGGTAAAGCTTTAGGCTGACACAATTTTTCAATACTAAAGTTTTGGAAACCACAATTTTTAAAATGACATGGCAATACCAAAGTACGTATTTTAATAACGCAGTTTTGTAATACCACGATTTTGCAATACATAGGACTGTTTGGTTGACAAACACCATTCTGTAAAAAATACTATAGTAATCTCAAATACCACGGTATTGCTAATTGCTCTAAGACCATTCGCAGTGATTCACTGTAAAGCTTACTGGACTGGAAATATAGAGTAGATTACTAGAAGTAGAGTTAGTGTCCAAAGTAAAATGCTGGAAGTATAGAGAATATACTTGAAGCATAGAGGGATAGAGTAAGTTTTAGAAGAAACCACTGCGAATGGTCTAAAACTCCAAAAATATCGTGTTCCCAAACACCAAAATCGAATTCTCTGCGTCCCTTACGCACAGCCGTCTCTGTGCGACCCTGCCCAGATGGTTGCCACGTATGTTCACGCTCCAAATCTTACAGCCAAGGGCGCACTGCACGGTTCCCGCGATTGTACCACCCTGCCTTGATGATTGCCACGTACGCGAGTGCACCGAATCTTGCAGCGCGCATGGGCACACGAACTTCATGTCCAAACTTTGCTCAGCGATCCGAATAACTCGGCACTCGGCGTGCACGATCCATCATCATGCGCACGAATAATATTATGAAATTATCAACTTTGATGATTCAATAATCCAATCAAGTTTCATCCAACCTACCGACAAAAAATTAGATCGTCCAGTCCATCCAACCAAACGTTAATTTGGATGATCCAAGACATAAAAAAATGGATGATCTATCTCGAATCGAATTTCAACGTCAAACCAAACGCAATTGATGACTGAGCACTTTGTCACATGTCACTAGAGTGTACACACAAATGACAAATACACGGCCTCAACACCGGATTTAGGGTGCATCATGAACTAACCACATGACCCGACCAAACACTCACGTAATTACCATACACCTGCAAGAGCAACTACCTGGCCGCATCCACCAACGCATCCTGACCCTGCGAAAGGATGACGAGCAGCAGCAGGTGAACACGTTGCAGCGGCGGCGCAATGGAAAACGATGGTAGCGGACGGCGACGTACCTGGATGTTGGCGTAGTCGACCCTGCACATCTTCCGCGAGTCGTTCACCTTCTGCGGCGAGTTGAACCACATTGGCAGGAACTCCTCGGTTTCGCAGTCGAAGCATGACTTGGAGAAATGGGCCACCAATGTATCTCGACCCTGCAAAAGGATGACGAGCAGCAGCAGGTGAACACCATGCAGCGGCGGAGCAATGGAAAACGGTGGCAGTGGACAGTGACGTACCTGGATGTTGGCGTAGTCGACCTCGCACATCTTCCGCGAGTCGTTCACCTTCCAACAAAAGCCATGCATGTGCTTCGTCCACAGCCGGAACGCCGCATCTGGCGATGTGACGTTGACAAAGCAGTAGCCCTTGTTGGCCTCGGACCATGGCAAATGCAACAAACGAGGTTAAGTATCAATCAGTAAAAGAGCGGAGCTTGATTAGTACAATCATATATTTCAAAGCATAGGCGTGGTACTTGAAGTCAAATGGAACGTAAATAAAATCGTAAAACTGACTTGACGCGGCCCACTGCAATTTTCGCATTCTCCTTGGCGCAGTGCTGATCAATGATGTTCATTACTTTTTGCCTCCTGTGGAAAACGATGTAAAACATCAGGTATTAATGCATCAACGAATATGAGGGGGAGAATACCAACGCGCAAATTTAAAAGTATGTTGCGGATCATCAGCGTCGTCAGACCAGAAGTAGGGTCGAAGCGGCGCCGTGGCCGCCGCGAACTCGAGAACGGATGAGGAGAAGGCTCATCGCCAACGGATCAAGGGGACATAAGCTACATGACTGCTATGGGCAATGAGCCTTCCCCTTGATCCGTTCTCGAGTCAGGGGTAGGTCAGCTGCGGAGCCGTGGGCGCGGCAGGTGACGTTGTGCGGCAGGGCCGTAGAAAATTTATTTCCGCCCGCCTAGGCCCAGAGCCGGGCCTGCCTTTAAGACCATCCGCAGTGGTTCATGGTAAAGCCTTAGGCTGTGTTTGGGAGCACAATTTTTCAATACTAAAGTTTTTGAAATCACAGTTTTTAAAATGACATGGCAATACCAAAATACGTATTTCAATAACACAGTTTTGTAATACCATGATTTTGCAATAAATAGGACTGTTTGGTTGACAAACACCATTCTGTAAAAAATACCATAGTAATCTCAAATACCACGGTATTGCTAATTGCTTTAAGACCATCCGCAGTGGTTCACAATAAAGCTTACTGGACTGGAAATATAGAGTAGATTACTGAAAGTATAGAGTTAGTGTCCAGAGTGAAATGCTGGAAGTATAGAGAATATACTTGAAGTATAGAGGGATAGAGTATGTTTAGAGGAATCCGCTGCGGATGGTCTAAAACTCCAAAAATACCTTGTTCCCAAACACAAAAATCGAATTCTTTGCGGCCCTTCCGCACAGCCGTCTCTGTGCGACCCTGCCCATATGGTTGCCACGTACGTTCACGCTCCAAATCTTACAGCCAAGGGCACACTGCACGGTTCCCGCGACTGTACCACCCTGCCCTGATGATTGCCACGTACGAGAGCGCACCGAATCTTGCAGCGCGCATGGGCACACGAACTCCACGTCCGAACTTTGCTCAGCGATTCGAATAACTCGGCGCTCGGCATGCACGATCCATCATCATTCCCATGAATAATATTATGAAATTATCAACTTTGATGATTCAATAATCCAATCAAGTTTCATCCAACCTACCAACAAAAAATTGGATCGTCCAGTCCATCCAACCAAACGTTCATGGAGACGGGGGGAGTACATATGATCATCGACGTCTCTCTCACATGCATGTTATATTTATCCATGCATGCTACCGTACGCCCCAAACATAGGATCAACGAGCCAAACTATATATATATATATATATATATATATATATATATATATATATATATATATATATATATATATATATATATATATATAACATGTTAGTTGGCATGCCCCAAACATGATCAACGAGCCTCAAACTATATATGATGATGTTTCAACGAAAAAACAGAGAAAATACGTAATAATGTTGTCATCAAACATGATCGTCGCGAGGTTTTCAAGTGCATATGTTACTTGTCCATGCATGCTTCCTACACCCCAAACATGATCAACGAGTCTCAAATATGATGATCTTTCAACAAAATTAGAAAACTCCTAACGTCATCAAACATGCATGATCGAGGTCTTTTGCATGTCAAATTGAGAAAACAAACATGAACTCCGCCTATGTTGTAATGACATAGCCGGTCCCAAGCCCGGGTAAAAGAGGAGGGGTTGTGATAGGCTTGGCGAGCCAACAACTAAACTTAGCCATTCTCATGGAAATGAAACCCATTGGAAATTCGTTGGGGCGTAACCCTCTTAGCGACGTGCCATACCGAAACCCGAGTATGGTGTTAAGTGGGCGAGGGTCGAGTCACCACCACCTTAGTGGCGCGCCATATCGGAACCCGGATGTGGTGTTAAATGAGCGAGGGCCGGATCGCCATCACCTTAGTGGCGCGCTACATCATCGCCCGAATGTAGTGTTAAGTGAGCAAGGGTCTTTGCATCTTCCTCGACGGATGTGAAGGGTAACGAAGCTAGCCAAGGAAACTAGGTTTCGGGTGGGTAGTTGGAATGTAGGATCCTTGACGGGAAAGCTACGAGAGTTAGTGGACGCTGCGATTAGGAGGCGTGTAAATATTCTTTGTGTACAAGAGACTAGATGGGCAGGTCAAAAGGCGAGAGAGGTTGAGAATACCGGTTTCAAGCTTTGGTATTCTGGCTCGACGGGAACTAGAAATTGCGTAGACATCCTAATAGATAAGAGCCTCAAGGATGGAGTAGTGGATGTATGTAGACGAGGGGATAGGATCATCCTAGTCAAGGTAGTTGTGGGGGACCTTATCTTGAATGTCATTAGTGCTTATGCCCCACAAGTTTGGCTCGACATGAGCACTAAGAGACAATTTTGGGAGGACTTGGAGGATATGGTTAATAGTGTACCCGTAAGCGAGAAACTCTTGATAGGAGGAGATCTCAATGGTCATGTAGATACAACTAACGTAGGTTTTGAGGGGGTACACAGAGGTTTTGGGTGTGGCGATAGAAACCAGGAGGGTAAGGATATCCTAGACTTTGCTGTAGCCTATGACCTATTGATAGCTAACACCCTCTTTAAGAAGAGGCTATCTCACATAGTGACCTTTACTAGTGCCCAACATTCTAGTCAAATCGACTATATCCTCACCAGGAGAAGGGAGAGAGGGGCATGTTTAGATTGTAAGGTGATTCCTGGGGAATGTGTTGTTTGACCACATAAACTTGTGGTAGCCGACTTCCGTTTCCACGTGCGTGTGTCACGAGACAAAGGTGTTAAAACCGCAAGAACAAAGTGGTGGAAGTTGAAGGATGAAGCGCAACAAACATTCAAAAGGAGGATGATCGCAGAAGGACCTTGGAGCGAAGAGGAAGATGCAGATAGTATGTGGGAGAAGATGGCGACTTACATTAGGAAGACGGCTAGGGAGGTGCTTGGGTGGACAAAAGGTAAGAAACTTGTAGATAAAGAACTTGGTGGTGGAATGAAGACGTACAAAAAGCTATTAAGGAGAAGAAGGAGTCTTATAAGAGCTGGCATCATGAGAGAAGTGCAAGTAACATGGTGAAGTATAAAGTGGCTAAGAAAAATGCTAGGCGTGTTGTGAGTAAAGCAAGGGGGCAGGCCTATGATGCGCTATATGAGAGGCTAGGGACAAAAGAAGGCGAAAAGGATATATACAAGATGGAGAAACTTCGCGAGAGAAAGTTGAGAGATCTCAACCAAGTCAAATGCATTAAGGATGAGGCAGGACAAATTCTATTGAAGGAGGAAGAAATTAGGAACAGATGGCGGGACTACTTCAATGGAGTATTCAATGACGGGAATGAGAGTATTAGGTTCGAGTTGGATGACTCATTTGATGACACCAACAAACGATTCGTATGGAGGATACAAGAGTCTGAGGTTAGAGAGGCCTTAAAAAGGATGAAAGGAGGAAAGGCCCGCGGCCCCGATGATGTCCCCGTTGAGGTGTGGAGATGTCTAGGGGATGTAGCAATAGTATGGCTCACTAAACTATTCAACCGCATTTTTCAGTCAAACAAAATGCCTGAAAAGTGGCGGAAAAGTATTTTAGTACCCATCTTCAAAAATAAAGGAGGTGTTCAAAGTTGTACTAATTACCGAGGAATTAAGCTCATGAGTCATACTATGAAGCTCTGGGAGAGAGTGATTGAACACCGCTTGAGGAAAGTGACCAATGTCACTAAAAACCAGTTTAGTTTTATGCCTGGGAGGTCCACTATGGAGGCGATTTTCTTACTCCGTCAGCTTATGGAGAGGTATAGGGAGCAAAAGAAAGATCTACATTTAGTGTTCATTGACTTGGAGAAGGCATATGATCAGGTACCAAGACCGGTCATGTGGTGGGCACTAGAGAAACACAAAGTCCCAACAAAGTACATTAATCTTATTAAGGATATGTACAATAATGTGGTGACAAGTGTGCGCGTAAGAGATAGTGAGACAGACACTTTTCCTATCACAATAGGGTTACACCAAGGATCAGCCTTAAGTCCTTACATCTTTTCCTAGTGATGGATGAGGTGTCGAAGGATATACAAGGGGATATCCCTTGGTGTATGCTCTTTGCTGATGATGTAGTGTTGGTAGATGAAACTAGGGATGGTGTTGATAGAAAATTGAAGCTACGGAGGCAGACCTTAGAGTCTAAGGGGTTTAAACTTAGTAGAACCAAGACCGAATATATGAGATGCGACTTTAGTGATGTCGGGTGCGAGGATGGTAATGTTAGTTTACAAGGACAAGTAGTACCTAGGCGGGACACATTTCGATATTTAGGATCAATGTTACAAAGCAATGGTGATATTGACGAAGATGTTTGCCACAAGATCAAGATCGGGTGGATGAAGTGGCGACAAGCATCTAGAATCTTATGTGATAAGAAAGTTCCACAAAAATTGAAAGGAAAATTCTATAGGACGGTGATCAGACCTGCGATGTTGTATGGAGCAGAATGTTGGCCAACTAAAAGGCAACATGTCCAACAAATGAGTGTTGCGGAGATGCGCATGCTACGATGGATGTGTGGTCACACGAGAAGAGACAAAATTAGGAACGATGTAATACGTGATAGGGTAGGGGTGGCACCGATTGAGGAGAAGCTAGTCCAACATCGCCTACGGTGGTTTGGGCATATTCAGCGGAGACCTCCAGAAGCACCGGTTAACAGTGGGATTATAAAGAGTAGAGAAAATTTTAGGAGGGGTAGAGGTCGACCAAGGTTGACATGGTAGGAGGTGGTGAAACGAGATTTAAAGGAGTGGGACATACCTAGAGATTTGGCTCATGATAGGACTGCATGGAAATTAGCAATTCATGTGCCAGAATCTTAGTTTATTCGTAATTTGTTACTCTTATCTTCTTTCTTATTAACCCGTTTCTAGAATAAATAAAATGTAGATTTTGTTTTTATTTTCATCTTATTTTCTATTACTTTTCTTCAAAATTGTTGGATTTCATTTCTAGCCGACCCCAACTTGTTTGGGACAAAGGCTTGGTTGTTGTTGTTGTATGTATATATATATATATATATATATATATATATATATATATATATATATATATATATATATATATATATATATATATATATATATATATATATGTGTGTGTGTGTGTGTGTGTGTGTGTGTGTGTGTGTGTGTGTGTGTGTGTGTGTGTGTGTGTGTGTGTGTGTGTGTGTTAATGAATGCATGAATGTGTGGTGTGTTCATCATCTTGTACTTTTTTCTTGTGTTTTCTAACGATCTTTCAACTATATATATATATATATATATATATATATATATATATATATATATATATATATATATATATATATATATGACGATCTTTCAAAAAATAAGAGAAAACGTGTAACGTCATGAAACATGATTGAGGTATTTCACGTGACAAACTAAAAAAATGGAACATTGCATATACCTTGGGCCGGTGGGCCCTTTGTGTGTCAAAATTAAAAACTGGAATTGAAAAACTGAAACACCGCCAGACGGACCTACAAAGTATGCCAGGTGGGCCACTGCATACCCTGGACCCTTTGCATGTCAAATTAAAAAACTGCGTGTGAAGCGGAGATGGAAGCCAACTGCGGTTTGGATTAATTTGAAAGCACAGTTTTCGAAGCGTCTGATCATCTCCACTCGCACAGGACGAGGACCCGCTATAAATGCACACCCGTCCTCTTGCGTCTCCGCCTCACCACTCCATCTCCATCGATCGTAGACTCCAAACTTCTCTTCCTTCACCGTCGCACCATTGCTGACCACCTCTCGCTCTTTCTCCGCAACTCCGTCACTGCACAAATGGGTAGCCCCGCACTGAAGCGCTCCACGCCGTCGACGTCCTCCGAACCTCCTTCTTCTCTGTTTGCGTCGCACCCAATGCTGGTGGAACTGGAGGCGGTGCCCGCACCTCCTCCATCCCCTTCTCCGCCCGCGGCGCCTGCACCTCCTCATCCCGTTTGGGTTCAGGAGACTGTCGGCCTCGTCGAACACCGCTTCAATAAACTCAATTGACGCCTGAAGGAGGCCACCGAGCACCTTTCTGCCACCGCCGGGCGATCAAAAAAGCTCTACATATTGGCGCGGAATGTATTTTTTGATACATCTCGCTCGTGTGAGCGTCTGGGTCTTGGAAAACTTCCCGTCTGCACCAGCATGGACACCACCGGCCACTACTGCTTTGGGTTAGAGTTTGTGGCCGGTCATCTCAACGTCCTCTACGAGATGATCGGGGAGGTGGCTGGGTTGGAGGGCCGCCAGCATCTTCTGCAGACTGTCGCCTTGAAGCTTCGAACTCTATCGTCGGAGGAGGCGGCAGCAGCGGTGGCAGTGGAGGAGGCGGCGGCGGCAGCGGCGGAGGAGGCGGCGGCAGCGGCGGAGGAGGTGGCAGTGGTAGCAGCGGCGGGGGAGGAGTTGGAGGAGATCTCCTCCGACTCCGAGTAGAGTAGTATTTGTAGTTTTTCTTTTTCCTGTCCTCTATGTGTTTTTGTAGTTCTTGATTGTAATATATGTGTTGTTTCTATTTTAATGATAAATGTCTTTTTTGTTCATGAACAATGCGTGCTATGCAGTATCGAAAAACAACTCCTTTCTGAAAAAGGGGCGAGATAACTATTGTTCAATGTCTAGCCAAGAATTCGTTGTGTTGCGACAATCAACGACTCTTGGTTGAAACTCCATTGAGATCGTGGTTGAGGCTGCATTTCTCCTCTTTCGTGTTCTTTCACTCAATTTTTTCATTTGTAGTCAGCGCATGGGAAAATGTATTTTTAGTATGTAGTAGTATATACCACATGTTATCATTTCATTGTGATTAATGTTACAAAATGCTGATTGTTTATCATCGTCCTTTCGTGCACTTGGCTGTATTTGCATATCGTTTGCATTAGCACATACATATACATTTGGCAATTCATATTTTTTTTCGTATTTTTTTGGAATGTCCCACTAGGTAGCAGATGTCTGCTTTTAGATTTTGATCTCCATGCATGGCAACAAAGATGAATTAAGAAGCGAGCAAGTTGTCCTAAGACGAAGTCTACCCCTCTAGCTACACGCACCAGCCATGTGCAGGAATTGACGCGACATGAGATGTAATTAATCACGATTGCATGCGTGCACAAGGGCACGACTTGCGTCAAATTCTCCACTCCTGCGAAAATTTTATCGTTCTACTTGTCGCGCCACATTTGAGATTTTGACAGTTCAATTTTCACTACCTGCGCCTCCAATTCCAGTCCCGCCTATTATTGTAACCCTATTTTCAGCCACGGTGAGTATAAATGGAAACACTGGCCTCCGTTCTCGACACACCGCTGCCCCGCCCTTCCGGTGATCTCGCAGTACTCCAAATGTTATGTCTCTCTGTCCTGTGTTCCATATTTGTATTCCTAAGAAATTCTCGTGTTTTCATTTCCCACGGTTTTTACAATTTTTCCCCCATGGATCTCGTAGTGACGCATCGAAGCTCTTGGTGGTGTTGACTCCTGGGTACAACGCCGGGCGACCAAGTTTGACGGGCTCTACTGAACCTCTTCGTCGCCGACACCTCCCTGCAAAATCGCATCCCGGACTCCAGTTTTGTGCTAGGTAAACTACACGATTCATGCCGTCTTTTTATAGAGCTATATTGGCTTTGTTCTGCACGATCCATGCAGTTTTTGCCTAGTTAAGTTATACACGATCCATCCTGATATACAAAGATTAAATAAATTAACAAAGAGGAAATGTGGTCTTCTGTTTCACGAATTTAGTTATATATATATATATATATATATATATATATATATATATATATATATATATATATATATATATATATATATATATATATATATATATATATATATATATATATATATATATATATATATATATATATATATATATATATACACACACACACACACACTACATCTGTCCCTAAATAAATGTTGCCCCGACAGCTTATTACGGTAATGTATTTCTAGTTCAATTCCTGGCCAGGAACAACAAATACTAAAAACCAGAGGTAGTAGTATGTAATTTCTGGATTTAGAAATAAATGACGCACTGGTTATCTAATCAACCACTCCAAATGTTGTACTCTCATTCCTGTTTTATAAAGTTATATTCCTAAGATTTTTAATTCCCATGGTTTTCACTTTTTTCTTTCTTGTGGCTTTCTCGGATCGTATGTTTTTTCTATTCTTTCTTTTCTAATTCCTTCGTTAGTAACAAACATTGCAGTTTATAGAAAGCACACCATCCGATCCAAAATCTACGCCGGTCATGTAATTTGATGTTATCACTGTTATTTGGAATGACTACTTACAATGCTCTTTACATTAGGAACAAGACATCAAACCGTGATGTCGTCTACAAGCATTCATGGTGGCCAACAAGCACCTGGGATAACTATAAATGTGTTTACTATCAAAATTAAACAAATTTAGACAACATTAAATCGTTTGCATAGTACGCAGAGAATATTGCAGCACATGATGTTCAGGAACCCCGAGGTTCTTCACTCCTGGTACTACTATGATGTATGAACCAACAACAGGTATAGATATACAAACCAGAAATACTCATTCTGCCCCAGCGTAATTTTACTTTTGGAGCTTAAAAATGTCCCACTCCAACTCTATCCTTGGTAGTAGCTTCCAACTACCCATATCACATCACATTACTACCTGTCTCTCTACCGTGCCATTTGTTTTGGCAAAGCGTGTTAGTTTTTTACTCTACTCCTTTGGCATTGAATTTGGAGCATCATGAGAGACTACGTTCTGTCCTTTAGATGTATTGATGATGTGTGTATCATGGTCATTTGCATTCTTTCCTAGGCTCTACTAATTGTTTTAGCATGCCTTGCGATTCTACATTCTTATTAGTACTTAGTCTTTATAGTTAACAGTTCATCAACCTGTGTGATGGTGTGATTTTTTTATGCCTCCACGCTGTGCTCTCTCGTCGCCGGCCACTCCGGCCAGCACTGGCGCCCACGCCCATGCCCTGCTGCTGGTCACTTCAGTGTCCTCCCCGATGCGTCTCCCTCGCCCATCGCCACATCCCATCCTTCGCGTGCCATTATTACCCCGCCACCCGCAAATTCCTGGCCATTACTCGCCCTGCCACCAATCCTTCTCGAGTGTTTCGGCGAGACCGAACCCTCGCTTTGTTGAGTGTCGCAAGCTGGCACTATGCAGTACTGCACCTGCAGTAGCCGCCACTGACAAGTAGACCTGATGTCTCATGGGCCCACATGTCAGTGGCAGCTAATGCATGTGACTATTTCAATCCTGCAAGTTGTCTGCCTTATCTGTCTTGCATTCACCACCTGCTACCGCTGGCATTCATTACTTGCCCTGCAACTAAAAATTCTCCTCGAGACGCGCTCCGGCTGATGTCAGTCAGACCGAACCGGCGAACCCTATCTTTGTCTAGTCTAGCGTTGCTAGCTGCATGCCCCCTCACAGTCTTGTCTGCTTCGCTCATGGACTGAAAATCCTCTGCAGTACTACGAGTGTGTACCGCCACTGACATGTGTACCTGATGACTCATTTTAGGGTATGAACAGCAACAAAGAAGTCAATAATGTAACCCCCCCATGAAAATAGTTGTTGTTAAAACAGTTCTAACTACTATAGTAGTTCATTTTTAATTCATTTGTTAGTCTGATACGACAATTAATATAAACCAGGAGGGAGTACTACAGAACAAAATGGTGCTGGCACAACGCGGTCGTCCCACCCTCGTATTTGCCGCACTCGTCCTGCAGATGGTATGAACATTAGACTTCTCTTCTTTTCACACTATTTGTACATGATACTAAACTTGTTCAGGCGGTAATTTGCTTTAATCATTTACCGTTTGAATCAATGTAACAGAAGGAAGGAAGCTAGGAAGAAGTGTGGCTAAAGGACTTAAGGTTGCCAGAATACGCTATGCATCCCAAGTTAGTAGAACGGAGCATGTGAAGCTACCAATTCAGTTCTCCGCTAGGTTGGGTGCTGCGGTTGGTATTAATTAGCGGCACTTTGTGGATGATGTGATTATGTTTACAAAAAGACATGCATCCCTCACCGGTGCAACGAAGTGGGCAGAGGTTGGCCAGAGTAACAAGAGAGATATAGTACAAGACATTCTAGTTAGTGTTGTCACACCCCCATACAAGTATTTTTTTCTTGCAATCTCCATCTTGTACGTTTACAGCAACTTATTATACAATGTACAGGATTCTTAGGACATGAAGGACACACCGGAGAGCGCAAGAAAAATTTTGAAAATTGATGGTGAGCGCTACAAGGGGTGGCGCTCGACTTTGCATGCCACCTATAAGAGTTATTCTACCGATGAAGAACGTATATGAAACCAGCCTGCTGACGTAACGACACCCGAGTGGTTGCACCTAATAGAATATTTTGGGTCTGAGCGACTCATGGTCAGCTAAATTTTTAATAGCTTCACATCATACAAAAAATATTTCATTTACTTTCATTCGTGGAATTAATTCTTAAAATTATTGCAGTCAATAAGCAGGACCAATTCTCAAAATGGAAGCAGACGAAAGGCGTGTCACTTGCTTGGCTCCAAATCCTATGCCCAACTAAGTTACGAGAAGGTATGAAAAATAAATCACACTTTTACTTTGTGCTGCAAACAATATGTATACCGACATGTTGAAGTTCACTTGTGTTTTATGTAGCAAGACCCAGAGACCGGAGAAGAACCCGATGACATACAACTGTGGGAGGTAAGCCATTTGTTGAACTGTAACTGGACAAACAAGCTGGCAGAAGCTGTACATGTGAGTAACACTTCAAACAATCCCATTTTAAATAAAAATTTGCAAATTACCTGTGACTTTTCTTTTCGTATATAGATTCAGGCACGTGCCCAAGTGGACGACATGGAAGCTGAGCAGGGAGGCCAAATTCCAAATGAGGAGAGAAACCACATCTTCCAGCATTGTTATAGATCCTCAATCGGTTGTGCAGGATCACAAGTTCGGGGGCGTGGTTATATGGCTAACCCAACTGGTCCCGAACGTGAACGTATGCGTATTCAGACGTCTGAACACCTCAACGGCCAAGTTCGAAACTTAGAAGATAGAAATGTAGGCCTCAATGAAATAGTGCAGGACTTGGAAGGAAGAAATGATAGCTTAAATACCCAGATGGACTGCATAAACCACAAGAATGAAGAGTTAATCATTCAAGTCCAGAACTTACAAGGTCCGATAGCAGCTGATCGTGAACAGACAGCTAAGGAAATGTAGGACATGCGCGTCTCAATGGCTGAAATGCACAAAATGATGATGGCGACCACTCCACAGAAGGTCTAATAAATAAGGAACCGCCAAAAGCCACCTGCTCCAACAATTAGTCCCGGTCAGCTTAGGAAAACTCTTAGCATGCAAACACGTCGCTAAAGTAATCCTTGAGTGTTGTTATGCGTGTTGTAATATCAATTGATGGATGTTTATTGTTAAACTCGTGATTCTGCTGCCACTAATTTTCAAACCTGGTGCATTCGGGTTCTACTGCCGCTAATTATAAAACATGGCATTACGAATTTCTTGTCACGAATGATAAATTGTTGCAATAGGAAGCTATTGCCAATACGGATGATAAAATGTTGCAATAGAATGACAAAACATTGCAGTATAAACATTTGGCAATGACTCAAAAAACATTGCATTAAAACACTATTGCCACAGATAAGAAATCATTGCAATAGCAAACTATTCGCCACGGATGTGAAATCGTTGCGGTACCATATACTAGTTCCAACGGATCTGAAATCGTTGCAATACGGTACTATTTGCCATGTTTGTGGACTCGTTGCAATACCCAACTATTCACCACGGATGTGAAATCATTGCAGTACCAGACTAGTTCCCACGGATCTGAAATCGTTGCAATACGGTACTATTCGCCACGTTTGTTGACTCATTGTACTAACCTACTATTTGTCACGAACGTTAAACCGTCGCAGTATCATACTATTTGCCACGATTGTGACATCGTTGCCGTACCATACTATTTGCCACGAATGTGAAATCATTGCAATACCGTGATATTCGTTGCAATATGGTAAATCATCGCTACACCATAACTCGTTGCAATATGTTACTATTTGCCACGGCTGTGAAAATCGTTGCAATACTGTAATATTTGCCACGAATGTGAAAATCGTTGCAATCACGTACTACTACCACGAACGTGAAATCGTTGCAATACAATGCTATTCGTTGCAATACGTTAAATCGTCGCAATATGGTGAACCATCGCAATAACATACTATTTGT
Source organism: Tuctoria greenei (assembly GCA_036927565.1). NCBI lineage: Eukaryota > Viridiplantae > Streptophyta > Magnoliopsida > Poales > Poaceae > Tuctoria > Tuctoria greenei. Next base: position 155,768,891 of record JAYESD010000001.1, read on the forward strand.
CACGAATGTGAAATCGGTACAATACCGTACTATTGCCATGCCTGCGAAATCATTGCAATACAATGCTATTCGTTGCAATACGTTAAATCGTCGCAATACACTAATCTGTTGCAATAACATACTATTTCCCACGAATGTGAAATCGTTACAATACTGTACTATTGCCGTGCCTGTGAAATCGTTGCAACCACATACAATTACCACGAATGTGAAATCGTTGCAATACCATGCTGTTTGTTGCAATACGTTAAATCGTGACAATACGCTAAATTGTTGTAACAACATAATATTTGCCACGAATATGAACCCGTTGCAATATCGTACAATTCATTGTGATACGTTAAATCATCGCAATACATGAAAACGTTGCAATAGTGTCCTATTTGCCACCGATGTAAAATCGTTGCAATACTATACTATTCGCCACGGATGCCAAGGCGTCGCAAATAACCTATCACCGCGGGAATTATTATGACAATTTGTAAAAACTATCACCACACTCCTTTTCGTTGCAACATCGACCTATTGCGACGAAAAACAACCTATTGCGACGAATTTTTTGTTGCGATAAACCGGAATCCTTGCAGTGATTTCATTAATTTGAAGCACTGTATTACAAAATTGGGATTACTGTAGAAGGGCAAAAGATGAAGTCCTAGCTACTGGAGGATCTAAGTCTTGCGGAAGAATATGGCGACTTTCTGGGCAACCTCTTGGACGCTGGCCCCGGCGGCGTCTTCCTCTTTAGCAATGGGACCTTCAAGCACCGGGTCCAGGAAGAATTGGGGGTCTCGGCTTACGTAACACATCAGCACATATTCTGCGATGTTAGTAGCCAAAGACTTCCCCGCTGTCTCGAGCTGGTCCGCAATAACATCGCCCATCGCGCCGACTTTGCCGCCAGCACCATTGAGGGCCACCAACGCTCAGTCCATGTATAGCTCCGGGTTGTCCAGACGTACGGGACTAAAGCCTAATGGTGTCAGTGCGTCGTTGGCCCGCCCAAGAAGTCCCACACTTGAATGGACCCCGTCTCCTTTAAGCTCCACAACTCTTCTAGTGACTTCTGGGTGGCCGCAAGCTCTGAACCTTCCCGAGTGAGGCGCTCGACCAATTTAGCATGTTGCTGCATACTCTCAGTAACTTGCTTCTCACGGTCAGTAAACTCCGTCTCCCGGAGGTGGATTCGGTTCTGCCTTTCTGCCAAGTCCTTCTCCCTGCCTTTCACCTTCCCTTCCCTAGTGGCAACGTCAGCCTCTCTTTTCGAGAGCTCCTACACCAGTTTCCAGTACTTCTCTTTCTCTTCATTATTCCATAGATCTAGCTTCTTGCTGCGATCTGCCAAATTTTATTCACCCAGAGTCAATTTTTGGGTGACCTCTGCCTCCCTTTTTACAACATCCTCCTTCTGCTCCAGGAGCTTTTCTTCCCCCGCCTCCAGGTTTGCCTGACGCTTTAGGAGAATCTCGTTCAATTCATTGAGGTATTTGTGATGCTCATTAGCAGCATCACTCCTCTCCTTGGCTTTCTCAAGGATTTCCCTGGAGTTAGCGTCGAGTGCCCAGATGGCGGCCTCCTTCTCCTCAAGCAGCTTGTCCCAGTATTCTAACCGGCCATTCTCCCTCTTAATCCACTCCTTCTGGTCAGCCAGCCTCGTCTGAGCAAGCATGGTCTCAAAATAGAGTCTGTTGCACTAACGCCTCAAGGTATTGTGCTCCTCCTCCAGGGCTTTGCTTTCGTGATTGAAGGCGAGTTGGACTTGTCGTAGGCTAGAGCAAGCGTTGTCTATGGACAACGCCAGAGGGATAGGATCCGGGCCTGCTGGGACCAACTCCGCTGGTTCCAAAGGGTTCTCCATTACAAAAATAGGGTCTCACTCTACAAGAGAGGACCCTTGAGCTTCTGCGACACTAGGACCGCTCTCCGGGAGCCGTTCAGCAGCAGCAGAAGAAGAACCCATTGGAGGAACTCCCACCTCCGGTGCAGAAGTTGACGGTGCTACCTCCGGGGTTTCAGTTGCTGGCTCCGAGGGTGGAGGACCCGTTGCTACTTCTTCGTGCTGCTCTCGCTCTAACCCAGGCACCTCCGCTACAGCTACTTCCGGGGCAGCGGTCGGGGCTTCATCCAGTGCCCCTGCCACAGCCGGCTCAGACACCAGCGCGTTGGTCACTTCCAGTCCAATGTCCGAAACATCAAGCATTTTCGACTCAGTCGCCGGATCTTGAACATCTTCTGGACCAAGGGACGGACCTTCAACCATTTCCGGCTCAATGGCCGGGGCTTTGATTACCTCTGGCTCAGCAGCTAGGGCTTTGACAACTTCTGGCTCAAAAGCCAGAGCTTCTGGCATCTCAAGTACTGGAGCATCAGCCTCTGGCACCGATACCAGAGGTACATCTTCAACTTCCTCCCCGTGGTCTAGTGCTACCACTAGAGCTTCAGGCGAGGACTCCGAATCCAAGTCCACGACAGCTGGCGCCGGAGCTGTGGCGGCTTCTGCCACCACTTGAGGAGGAGGTTTGATGCTTGAAGCCGGAGTTTCGGCATGTGCAGCCCCAGTCGCTGCGACAGGCGCCAAAGTCCCAGACCCCTTCTTCGACACCCTAGAAATAAAGGAATGAGAAGATTAAATACACATCAAATTAATATTAGCATGTTAAGGTGAGCAATCAATGCTAACCTAGGTATGATACCACCAGTCGTCTCGGAACCTCTTCTTCCGAGGCCCGAAGCCAAAGCCCACCATGTCTAGTGAGACAACGGTTTCAGACCTCAGTTGAGGGCCACTTGCAGCAGCCGGAATCTTCTCGGCCGGAGCTTCTCTTGGCCTGGAGCTTTTAGCCAGCACTGAGGCTGGGGTAGACTGCTCGGAGCTGGCACCTCTTGAAGACGCCTGCGTCGAAGAAGGTGCAGTCATGGAGGATCGACCCCGCTGGGGAGAAGGAGATGTAATAGAAGGAGCAGTCCTGACAGACCTCCTGTCAGCATGCTTCAACTTCCTCTTTCTGGTGGAGGGTTTGGCTGGCTCCTTGCCCTTACCTTTGCCTGTGTCTTCAACCCTCCAGCTCGGGGCAGAGGCGGGTGTTGACGGTCCTTAAGTACCATATTTTGACCGTCAATTCACCTCATAATGTGCATAAAAGAAACACAAAATATAGTGGTAGGGGTATACACTAACCCAATTCCACAAGTGTTGGTGTCTATTTGTATGCAGGTGAATTATTACCCAAAATACCAAAACATGCAGGGATGAATCCATGAAAATGGATTTCAACGAATCAGGCGATGACACGTGGCAATGGATGGATCAAATGGCCCACAAATAGAAGAATACGAGGAGATCCAATGGTGTTGCACCCATATACATCAAGGGGGCCCACCTGGAAGCCACCTGGTGGAAGCACTTCCGGAGGGGAGGCTTGACCAGGTCGACCGAACCAGGGGTTCGGCCGACCCCTTCCTGGCGCCAAACCTGGTCAAATGACACGTGTTGGCTCCTCTCGACTCCCTGGAGTCAATGGTGACTGATTCATGCATTAATTGTGGCGGGAACCGACCCTTCTCCATCTATAAATAGACCCCCTCACCTCACTTCTCACGCACACCAAAAGTTGAGAATAGTGCTACACTCCAAAGATTTAGAGTAGTCCTAGAGGCTACCAAAGTAGAAGGAGAGTGTGGTGAAGAGTCTAGGAGAAGGAGGCTTGGGCTTGTCAAGTCACTCTTCTACACTTGTACCCCTACAAAGGTTTTACTCAATCAAGTAAGCCTTTGTAAATTCAATACAAGTTTGATCTTTTATTCTTAGTAGTTTGCACAAGTAGTTACTTGTGGGTTCACTGCTTTAATTCATTAGAGGCTCTAGTTGTAGCTTTGTGTTCGAAACAACCAGAGTACTAATTTAGAACATAAGCGTGGTGCTTAGGTTATAAATCATCAGCGGATATCTCGTAGACCCACGGATTGAAGAGGTAGGCAGTAGGTGGTGACAGCCCTATCTGTCCTTCGTAATCCTCCATGTTCGGCTATGCCATTGGCTCTTGGCGGGAGTCGTCCTAGTATTGCTAGGAGTAAGCCCGTGCCAGAAGCAAGCATCTACTGCAAACTACCTTGAATTAGGATCAATACTTTGAATTCCTCTCTGTTCCTTGCCTACCAAACAACTTTGTGTCCTTGGGTGAGCTAGTTCGAAAGATTAGCACACGCGTTCTTTGGATTCGATACCCTTGGGAGTACTCCTTAAGGGGAAGTGCTACAACGGTATTTCCGTGCGCTTGGAGATAACTCTGTGGTGTTAAGAAATACTAACAGCAGGCCCTTCTTCGGAAGCTCCGGGGATTACCACCCTGGAGGTCGGACGCCTTTCCACCTCACCAAGGTCGTTAAGAGCCGACATCTTTTTTCGATGCTCTCTTCTGAACCGCGCCTCCATGTTCAAGGGGAGGAAAGCTGTCGACGGAACTAAGTCGTCGCCGTCGACGTTTATCCCATGCTGGAATTTCTTGAGATGAAGCTGTAACACCCTCATTTTCATGCATCATGCCCTACATGCACTCATATACATGTTTAACATTAGCCCACAACAAGAGGAACGAGTTTAAAATTGATTCGGAGCATTTCAAATTGATTTGGAGCAAAACCGCACTTAAAACGCAGGAAAGTGCGGACTAGTCCGATTTTACTGAGGACTAGTCCGATTTCTCTCTGACTAAAAACGGACTTGTCCGTTTTTGCTGCGGACTAGTCCGATTTTGGCTCTGGAAACTTTTGGACTTGTCCGATTTTGTGCGGACTAGTCCGATATTCCATGAATCCTTGAAAATTTGCTAAGTCCATGGACTTTTCCGGACTAGTCCGGTGTTCCAGCGGACTTGTCCGTTTTCCTTTCTGACTAAGATCGGACTTGTCCGATTTTTGGCCAGACTTGTCCGATTTTCTCTTTGTACGACTTCGGACTAGTCCGGTCCTGTCCGGACTTGTCCGATATTTCGTGACTCCGAGATTGACCTTTTGTTTTACGACTTGTTTCTTGGGTTTCACGTCAAGTGGGCCTAGGGACGTCGTGCCCAACTCTTTTAGAGCCCATGTGGGACTCTAAACCGGCCTCTACTCATCCCAAAACTCGAAATCCATCTAACCCTAGCCTCCACCTCTATATAAACAGCCCCACCCCTTGGTTTGATATCTATTTGCCACTTTTCCACCCACCCAAACCCTAGTTCGTGGGGAGCCACCATCAAGGAGGGAGGAGAAGATCCCAAGCAAGAGGAAGAAGAGGAGGAAATGAAGAAGGATCAAGATCTCCACCAAGTTTCGTTCTTCACCACCAATTCATCTCCAAGTTCATCACCAACCCTAGATCATCAAGATCCAAGTGTTACCTCCAAGTTTCTTGGTTCATTGGAGTTCTAAACACCTGGTATACCTTCTATTATCTTTTCCTTACGTGAATTCAACCCCTAATCTCCAAATTCACGTCGATCTAGAAAACCCTAATCTGCTGATCTCGTCAAGTGCGGACTTGTCCGGTCCCTAGCGGACTAGTCCGATCTTTCTAATTAAATTGTGTTATATTGATTCTAAAATTTGATCTAATCAACTCCAAACCTGTATAAACTTGTTAAAAGCTATTAGAACTAGTTAGTGATCTTTAAAAGCAATCTAGTAACAAGTTCTACCTTGCATTTGCATCAATCATGCATGTCATGACATATTGAGCAATATTTGTGCACTCTTTGATTGTGTTTCTTGTCTTGTATGTTTATTGTGTGGATTAGACGGATTTGCGCTAGAGAGTGCCACGGAGGATCTACAACCTCAAGAGTTCGAAGGCTTTGACCCTAATCAACAGCAAGAGCAAGGCAAGTGTCCTTGAAGCATATTGATCCTGTTTTTAAAATAAATGTTGTTCGCAAAACTGCATGTTGGTGTCAAATTGATGGGAAATCCTATGGTAGGAAGTTTACTAGATTTGCTAAACCACCCTTGTCACCTGGAATTTATGGTAGAGAGTCGGGAAGGGTTTTTACCTTTTTGCTTCGCTTAATCAACTGGGATGGAAACAACTATATCACTCAGTTTAATTATGCATGGATGAGATTATGGTTAACATGAACTGGTTAAACATGGTATGGTAATGAATGATCTAAGCAAGCCTGGTATGTGGATGGGTTGGATGTTATGGTGGTTTGCTTGCTTTAGATCTAAGGACCGGTTCATGCGAGAATAAGCCAGGACTACAGTGCCACCACGAGGCCAAGTATGGGTGTGGTGTAGCTGATTAATTAGGGCTTTGCTAGTGCTGTTTGGACCATTGTGGATGCTCGGGGAAGGGGTAGTCGGATTGGGTTTGTTGATGATTGGTGGGACTACCCTGGGATCCGAATGGCTCAAGAGGGGGCCCTTGGTTGAAGATGTGCTCTGCGGGAGACATCGCCACCGGTGAAACCTCAGTGGGGTCTAAATAGGCTAGGAATCCCTTTGTAAAGGCTATTTTGTGATCTCTTGGCCACACACCAACGGAAGTGTGTAATGTGACCGACGGGTCATGGGCATAAGGGAGGTTCTTAGTCGCCGAAAGGTGATGAAATCACGAACACGTGGGTAAAGAGGTACAAACTCTGCAAAGTGTTAATGAAAACTATCATGATAGCCGTGCTCCCGGTTATGAGCGCCTGGACAACTTCCATGATTAGAGGGAAATTGGAATTTGGGATGGTTATGGTTTGGTAATGGTTATGGTTGATATTATGATTATGATTATGGTTATGGATGGAATTATGGTTTATGACATTGATTATGGTTATTGGTAACGGTGATCTATGGACTGGTATTATTATGGTTACATGGTTAATGTTGGGTTACATACACATAATACATATATTGCTTTTCAAATGTTTTAATGTACTTTTCAGCACTTTACCATTATTATTGTCGTCATTTGAATCAGCCACATGTCATATTTTCCACACTTGTTGAGTACGACATGTACTCACTCTTGCAATCCCCCACCCCAACAGTTGCAGGTCAGGATTGGGAGTTTAATGGCGATAATGCGGAGTTCTAGGCCGTGTCTACCGTCAGCTTTGCCTGTGGTGTTGATTGGAGCTGCGCATATATACCCTGTCGCTTATGCTGCTTAGTTTGTTTAGTTGTTTAATTAGTTATTTCCGCTGCATTAGTTGAACTTGTCATTAATATTCATTAGAGCTTGTATTCGAGGATTTAATGAATCGTGTAATAAGAGTACTTATTTAATAATTTGAGCTGTGGTAATTTTCTGTATATCCTTTTGTGATTTCACTCGTGTATGTGTGATGAACATCCTGGGCACACATATGCGTTAGCTTGGTTCATTTTCGGAACCGGGCGTCACAGATTAGCATCAGAGCCACAGGTTGACCGTAGGATGCAGCCTAGATAGAATGGACACTTTAGAGCACATAGGAGCACTCAGGAATCGATGTGTTCTTGCTTGGTGTGCTGTTTGCTATATATATTGGTTGCTTGTGTGCTTAATAGAGGATTTTGGGATGCTTTAGCATTGCCATGTCCACCTAGGTTAGTGTAGCTAGTTGTTTAGTTTCATATCCCTTGATGCATATAGTTGGGGACGTTTCTAAATTCTTACCTATTGCTTTTCTCTAGATGGTGAGGACTCGCAACCAGAGGGATTCCAATGACGAGGAGGAGAACAATGGAGAACCTCAGAACAACAATGGACAAGGACCTGCTCATGGAGCTATCAACATTGAGCAACTCTTGGCTATGCAAAACCAGCTCATGCAGACCATGATACAGACCATGGGACAGCTGCAGGCTGGCAATATCAACAATCAACCCCACATACCGCCACCGCCACCCCCACCTCCTCATAATCGATTGGGAGAGTTTATGAGGACTAGGCCGCCAACCTTTGCTCAAGCTGCCGACCCTATGGATGCTGATGATTGGCTCAAGTCCGTGGAGAAGAAGCTAGCCATTGTCCAATGCAGTGACCGGGAGAAGGTCCTATTTGCTTCTCATCAACTCGTTGGAGCAGCCGCCGATTGGTGGGATTCACTATGCAATGCTCATGAGAATCAAGAGAGGATCACCTGGGCGGAATTCAAAGAGAGTTTCCGTTCTCATTACGTGCCGGAAGGTGTTATGCTCTTGAAGAGGCAAGAATTTGAGAATTTAAGGCAAGGAAGATCAAGCGTGAGTGAATATCTCAATAAATTCACTCAACTCTCAAGGTATGCGCCTGAGGACGTTAGTCGGGACAGCCGAAAACAGTATTTGTTCATGAGAGGATTGAACAATGGGATCCAAGTGCAACTACTCAATTGTGATTATGCAAATTTCCAGAAACTTGTAGACAAAGCAATTGTAGTTGAGAACAAGATCCGTGAGATGGAGCAAGAAATCAAGAGGAAGGCGCCATATCAAGGACAACAACAAGGAAGTAATGTGCGCCCTCGCTTTGCGCCGCCCAATGCGCCTCATTACAGCTCCTCTATTCCTGCTCAGCGCCCTGGTTATGCACCGCGCCCAACTCAGTTTGTGCAGCAACGCCCTGTCATGCAAGCACCTAGGCCTCCGATGCCTTATGCACCTCGTGCTGATTTTCCTGGAGCCAATGTTCAAAACCAAGCTCGTCCCAATAATTCTGGTGGAGTTAAGAAGTGCTATACTTGTGGAGAAGCTGGACACTTTGCGAATCAATGTCCTAAGTCGGGCCTTGGTCAAGGAAGCAATGCGCCGAGGCAAAACCCAAGACCCAATGGAGGACAACCACAAGGAAGTCGTGGACAGCAGAACCTTGCTCGTGGTAACGTGAACCATGTCTCTACGGAGGATGCTCAACAAGCGAATGACGTGGTCATTGGTATGTTTCTCGCCAACTCCAACCCCGCCACTATGTTATTTGATTCTGGAGCATCGCATTCATTCATTGCATCGAAGTATGTTGCCAAGTATAGTTTGCCTATCTCTCATATGATGTTTACTCTGTTGGTTAAGTCTCCTGGAGGAGAGATGAGGACACATATAGTATGTCCAAAAGTAAGCCTTAGAATAAGGGGGGTAGACTTCTCCGCCAACCTCATTGTTTTAGATTCTCAAGGGTTGGATATTATACTTGGTATGGACTGGTTGAGGAAGCACAATGGAGTTATTGAATGTGCTACAAAGACGGTGAAGTTGACTAATGAAGAAGGGATCACCGTAGAATTTGAAGCAACCCAACATGCACTGAAGCAATTAGAGCTGAATCATATGGACGGTGTCGCAATTGAGGAGATTCCGGTGGTGTGTGAATTTTTGGATGTTTTTCCGGACGAGTTGCCAGGTATGCCACCTGATCGAGACATTGAGTTTGTTATTGATTTAATACCTAGAACTGCACCTATAGCTAAGAGGCCGTATAGGATGCCTCCTATGGAATTAGCGGAGCTCAAGAAACAAATTCAAGAGCAATTAGAGAAGGGATTTATTCGCCCTAGCTCTTCACCTTGGGGAGCGCCCGTTCTATTTGTGGACAAGAAGGACGGATCCCAAAGGATGTGCGTGGATTATTGAGCTCTCAACGAGGTAACAATCAAGAACAAGTACACCTTGCCACGCATAGAAGACTTGTTTGATCAGATGAAGGGTGCTTGTGTCTTCTCTAAGATTGACTTGAGGTCGGGATACTTTCAAATGAAGATTAGACCATCGGACATACCCAAGACAGCTTTTAGGACACGGTATGGATCTTATGAGTACACCGTGATGTCTTTTGGATTGACAAATGCACCTGCCTACTTTATGTACCTCATGAATAAGGTCTTCATGGAGTACTTAGATAAGTTCGTTGTGGTGTTTATTGATGATATTATGATCTACTCGAAGGATGAGAAGGAACATGAGGAACACTTGAGGCTTACGTTGCAAAAATTGAGGGAGCATCAATTGTATGCCAAGTTCAACAAGTGCCAGTTTTGGTTGAAAGAGGTGCCATTTTTGGGTCATATAATCTCAGGAGGAGGAGTATCGGTTGACACCGGAAAAGTGAGGGACGTGTTGAAGTGGGAACCACCGCAAAACGTCAAGGAAATAAGGAGTTTTCTTGGGATGGCTGGATATTACCGTCGGTTTATCAAGGATTTTTCCAAGATAGCCAAGCCTATGACGGAGTTGCTAATGAAGGGAAAGGCGTTCCAATGGACTGAAGCTTGTCAAAACAGTTTTGAGGAGTTGAAGAAGAGGTTAACAACAGCCCCAGTTTTGGTATTGTCGGATGTAAGCAAGAGTTTCGACATATATTGTGATGCATCAAGACAAGGACTTGGGTGTGTATTGATGCAAGAAGGTCAGGTGGTCGCCTATGCATCAAGACAATTGAAGAAACATGAGCAGAATTACCCCACGCATGATCTTGAACTAGCAGCCGTGGTACATGCATTGAAGATTTGGAGACACTATATTCTTGGACATAGGTGTGAAATTTACACGGATCATAAGAGTTTGAAGTATATTTTCACACAAACGGATCTGAACTTGAGGCAACGAAGATGGTTGGAGCTCATCAAAGATTATGATTTGGGGATCAACTATCATCCGGGAAAAGCCAATGTAGTGGCCGATGCTTTGAGTAGAAAGGGAGTAAGTCATCAACTCACGGTTCGAGAGTTACCATTCGAGTTATGTAAGGAGTTTGAACGGTTGAACCTTGGGTTTGTAAACGAGATGGAGATGATGGAGTTAAACCCAACCTTGGAGCAAGAAATTCGAGAAGCCCAAACCACGGATGAGGAGATCAAGGAAATCAAGGAAAGAATCAAAGAAGGGAGAGAATTCAGATTTGATGAAGACGAACATGGTACCTTATGGCTTGGAAAGAGAATCATTGTGCCTAATGTAAAGCATATTCGGGAGACAATATTAAAGGAGGCACATGACTCGCCTTACTCGATTCACCCCGGATGTACGAAGATGTACAAGGACTTGAAGGCTTGCTATTGGTGGGATAGCATGAAAAAGGACATAGCTGAATATGTAGCATTATGTGATGTGTGCCAACGAGTCAAGGCGGAACATCAAAGGCCAGCCGGATTATTGCAACCGTTGAAGATTCCGGAATGGAAGTGGGAAGAAATCGGTATCGACTTCATAGTTGGGTTACCCCGTACTCAGTCCGGGTATGACTCAATTTGGGTAATTGTGGATCGCTTAACCAAGTCAGCTCATTTTGTCCCTGTGAAGACCAAGTATACAGCTGCACGTCTGGCTGAAATATACATGGAGCATATTGTGTGTCGACATGGAGTCCCTAAGAAGATAGTCTCGGATAGAGGTTCTCAATTTACCTCCAGATTTTGGCAAAAATTGCATGAAGCTTTGGGAACGAGGTTGAATTTTAGTTCAGCATATCATCCTCAAACGGATGGACAAACCGAGAGGACCAATCAGATTTTGAAGGGCATGTTAAGAGCTTGTGCTTTAAAGCATGGGAAAAGTTGGGACAAAAGCTTGCCATACGCAGAATTTTCATACAACAATAGTTACCAAGCAAGCTTGAAAATGTCACCATATGAAGCGCTTTATGGGAGGAAGTGTAGGACACCTTTATTCTGGAATGAGGCACGAGAAACTCAAGTATTTGGTTCGGATGTGTTGCAAGAAGCCGAAAAGCAAGTCAAAATAATTCGTGAAAACTTCAGGGCTGCCTAATCAAGGCAAAAAGGCTATGCGGATAATAGGAGAAGGAAATTAACCTTTGAAATAGGAGATTTTGTTTACCTCAAGGTGTCACCAATGAGAGGTCATAGGAGGTTTAACATAAGAGGCAAGCTCGCACCTCGTTATATTGGACCATTCAAGATTTTGGACAAATGAGGAGAAGTAGCATATAAGTTGGAGATGCCAGCTCATCTTTCAGACGTACATGATGTCTTTCATGTTTCCCAGCTCAAGAAGTGTCTCAGGGTACCGGAAGATCAAGTGCCAATGGAAGAATTGGAACTAGAGGAAGATTTGACGTATGTCGAGCAACCGGTCAAAATCTTGGAAACCAAGGAGAGAGTCACAAGGAACAAGGTGATTCGATGGTGTAAAGTCCAATGGAAGCACCATACCGAAAAAGAAGCAACTTGGGAGTTAGAGGATGATCTCAAGAAGGAATTTCCCTATCTCTTCTCTTCCGCGTTGAATCTCGAGGGCGAGATTCATTTTAAGGGGGGTAGGTTTGTAACACCCTCATTTTCATGCATCATGCCCTACATGCACTCATATACATGTTTAACATTAGCCCACAACAAGAGGAACGAGTTTAAAATTGATTCGGAGCATTTCAAATTGATTTGGACCAAAACCGCACTTAAAGCGCAGGAAAGTGCGGACTAGTCCGATTTTACTGAGGACTAGTCCGATTTCTCTCTGACTAAAAACGGACTTGTCCGTCTTTGCTGCGGACTAGTACGATTTTGGCTCTGGAAACTTTCGGACTTGTCCGATTTTGTGCGGACTAGTCCGATATTCCATGAATCCTTGAAAATTTGCTAAGTCCCTGGACTTTTCCGGACTAGTCCGGTGTTCCAGCGGACTTGTCTGTTTTCCTTTCTGACTAAGATCGGACTTGTCCGATTTTTGGCCAGACTTGTCCGATTTTCTCTCTGGACGACTTCGGACTAGTCCGGTCCTGTCCGTACTTGTCCGATATTTCGTGACTCCGAGATTGACCTTTTGTTTTACGACTTGTTTCTTGGGTTTCACGTCAAGTGGGCCTAGGGACGTCGTGCCCAACTCTTTTAGAGCCCATGTGGGACTCTAAACCGGCCTCTACTCATCCCAAAACTCGAAATCCATCTAACCCTAGCCTCCACCTCTATATAAACAGCCCCACCCCTTGGTTTGACATCTATTTGCCACTTTTCCACCCACCCAAACCCTAGTTCGTGGGGATCCACCATCAAGGAGGGAGGAGAAGATCCCAAGCAAGAGGAAGAAGAGGAGGAAACGAAGGAGGATCAAGATCTCCACCAAGTTTCGTTCTTCACCACCAATTCATCTCCAAGTTCATCACCAACCCTAGATCATCAAGATCCAAGTGTTACCTCCAAGTTTCTTGGTTCATTGGAGTTCTAAACACCTGGTATACCTTATATTATCTTTTCCTTATGTGAATTCAACCCCTAATCTCCAAATTCACGTCGATCTAGAAAACCCTAATCTGCTGATCTCGTCAAGTGCGGACTTGTCCGGTCCCTAGCGGACTAGTCCGATCTTTCTGATTAAATTGTGTTATATTGATTCTAAAATTTGATCTAATCAACTCCAAACATGTATAAACTTGTTAAAAGCTATTAGAACTAGTTAGTGATCTTTAAAAGCAATCTAGTAACAAGTTCTACCTTGCATTTGCATCAATCATGCATGTCATGACATATTGAGCAATATTTGTGCACTCTTTGATTGTGTTTCTTGTCTTGTATGTTTATTGTGTGGATTAGACGGATTTGCGCTAGAGAGTGCCACGGAGGATCTACAACCTCAAGAGTTTGAAGGCTTTGACCCTAATCAACAGCAAGAGCAAGGCAAGTGTCCTTGAAGCATATTGATCCTGTTTTTAAAATAAATGTTGTTTGCAAAACTGCATGCTGGTGTCAAATTGATGGGAAATCCTATGGTAGGAAGTTTACTAGATTTGCTAAACCACCCTTGTCACCTGGAATTTATGGTAGAGAGTCGGGAAGGGTTTTTACCTTTTTGCTTCGCTTAATCAACTGGGATGGAAACAAATATATCACTCAATTTAATTATGCATGGATGAGATTATGGTTAACATGAACTGGTTAAACATGGTATGGTAATGAATGATCTAAGCAAGCCTGGTATGTGGATGGGTTGGATGTTATGGTGGTTTGCTTGCTTTAGATCTAAGGACCGGTTCATGCGAGAATAAGCCAGGACTACAGTGCCACCACGAGGCCAAGTATGGGTGCGGCGTAGCTGATTAATTAGGGCTTTGCTAGTGCTGTTTGGACCATTGTGGATGCTCGGGGAAGGGGTAGTCGGATTGGGTTTGTTGATGATTGGTGGGACTACCCTGGGATCCGAATGGCTCAAGAGGGGGCCCTTGGTTGAAGATGTGCTCTGCGAGAGACATCGCCACCGGTGAAACCTCAGTGGGGTCTAAATAGGCTAGGAATCCCTTTGTAAAGGCTATTTTGTGATCTCTTGGCCACACACCAACGGAAGTGTGTAATGTGACCGACGGGTCATAGGCATAAGGGAGGTTCTTAGTCGCCGAAAGGTGATGAAATCACGAACACGTGGGTAAAGAGGTTCAAACTATGCAGAGTGTTAATGAAAACTATCATGATAGCCGTGCTCCCGGTTATGAGCGTCTGGACAACTTCCATGATTAGAGGGAAATTGGAATTTGGGATGGTTATGGTTTGGTAATGGTTATGGTTGATATTATGATTATGATTATGGTTATGGATGGAATTATGGTTTATGACATTGATTATGGTTATTGGTAACGGTGATCTATGGACTGGTATTATTATGGTTACATGGTTAATGTTGGGTTACATACACATAATACATATATTGCTTTTCAAATGTTTTAATGTACTTTTCAGCACTTTACCATTATTATTGTCATCATTTGAATCAGCCACATGTCATATTTTCCACACTTGCTGAGTACGACATGTACTCACTCTTGCAATCCCCCACCCCAACAGTTGCAGGTCAGGATTGGGAGTTAATGGCGATAATGCGGAGTTCTAGGCCGTGTCTACCGTCAGCTTTGCCTGTGGTGTTGATTGGAGCTGCGCATATATACCCTGTCGCTTATGCTGCTTAGTTTGTTTAGTTGTTTAATTAGTTATTTCCGCTGCATTAGTTGAACTTGTCATTAATATTCATTAGAGCTTGTATTCGAGGATTTAATGAATTGTGTAATAAGAGTACTTATTTAATAATTTGAGCTGTGGTAATTTTCTGTATATCCTTTTGTCATTTCACTCGTGTATGTGTGATGAACATCCTGGGCACACATATGCGTTAGCTTGGTTCATTTTCGGAACCGGGCGTCACAGAAGCCTCAAAGCTTCGTCATCCAAGTTGGATTTCAGACTAGTTTCAATCCGGTCGTCATCCATCACGCTGTTGAGGGCCCATGCGAGCTTCTCCCTCTTCCTCAGCGGAGCCCATCTGTTGACCAGGAAGTTGCAGAAGACCATCTGAGGCGTCACTCCACCCTCCACGCATTCGCGGATCCTGGTCAAGACGGGGTTAAAGGCATCTGATAGCACTGGAACTACACTCCAAGCGTCGGTGTCAATGTTGAGGAGTCCTTCGGGTAGTTCCAACTTCTCGTGCTCCTCCACTACAATGATGACCCAATCTTTTTTCCAGTCATCCCATTGTTGGAAGGAAATAACTTCAAGTATTTGAAGGGGCAGTTCTTGCGCTTCACGAAATAGTAGAATCCAAGAAGCTCAGTCCCCTTGCCAGTGGTGTGGATGGTGAAGAAGGTGCAAAACAGCTCGACGCAGGGGGGAACACCCACCCACATATCACAAAAGTGGATGAAAGTCGCCACTAGAAGAAGAGAATGAGGGCCAAGGTGATACAGTTGGGGACCATAAAAGTCTAACAGCATCAAAAGAAAGGTTGAAAAAGGTGGGATCAATCCCACCATGGCGTACACAGAGAAGTACACCATGTCGCCATTGCGCTCCTTCTCGAATGGGAGCTCACCGGCGCGGATCAGGTGGTTGAAGGAGTCACTGGACCACCCCATGTAGGTCCGGACCTTCATCAAATCGTCCTTGCTCTTGAGGCGGCTATTGGGAAGACCCAACTCCATCACGACAAAGTGGAGCGAAGCAATAGAAAGCTAGGCGAAGTTTGGAGGCTCAGAGCGCAAGTTTGATCGAAAGCATAAAGAGCCCTCAAACCGCGCACACTTTCCTTCTTAAATAAGACTCCACGATGCTTGGATGGAAACCTCTACAAGAGTGAGGTCACATTTCAAAAATCTACCCCATCCATGAAAAATGGGTCTGGGGCCACCCCGATGAAGATATCGAGTTTATTACCCCAGGCAGACCGTTGTCATGATGGGCAGCGGGAGACCCAAAGGCGACACCCTAACAAGGCGCTCAGAACCGATACGGTTTTTGTATCAGGAACTGGCGACCTTCAATTGCGTGAGATCCACACTCAAAGATCTCATCTGCCGCATTCATAACAAGCCACGCGGCGATGGTTTAACCCCGACCCATCACCCCAACGGCACATTACGAGACTTTTGAAGCCTAAGCGCGAGAATCAAAGATGGTCCCACCTTTGGTAGAATAACTTAACCCAAAGGGTTTCTCCCAAAGGTGGGCCCAGGGGCCACTGTTGGTACCCTGCGTATAGGGTACCCTATGATACCGCAAGAAGTGCAAAAGTGTTCTGCCCATCAAAATTGAAGGCCTCCTCAGGCCCCACATGTTACATTACACTGGACCCGCATCCCTCATTTGGGTAGCTCTAGAGATTGACGCGTGTAATGTAAATCTGGAGGTAACCTCTCAACACAGGGAAGCTCCGCGATCAACACGTGTATAATGACTCTGCACCTAACCCCCAGCAGAGGGAGCTCTGGTGTCGACACGTGTACAACGGTGCCAGAGCCACCTCCCCACAAAGGAAAGTTGCGAAGCTGCCACATGTGGAGCCTCCGGATCTCGATCAACGTATACACTGGCAAATCTTCTTTAGCACGAACATTCAAGTGACAATCGAAGCAGCAATTACAAGACTTGATTACGTGTTGTTAATGTTGTATTAATGACACATGATTAGAGCACCGTTAATAGAGGTAACGCAGCCATTAAGGCACGTTATCATTCTATTAACCATGCTTAATACCCGTAGACAGTGTATTAGGCAATTTAATACACCAGGGCCACATGTCTGGCCAGGTGAATGATGCAACGGTCAGTCCTTGGACTACAAAAGGACTGAGCCGCACGATACAATGGACAACTAAGTCCAAACTGAGCCAGAGACTATGTTTTTTGGCGATTCATAATACAAGACACACACACACACACACACACCCCCCCCCCCCCCCGTAGAGTAGGGTATTACACTCAAGAGGCCCGAACCACGTAAATCTCTAGTGTTGCCATCTTGATCTTGATCTTGATCTCTGCGTGCCCTAACCATAACAAGAACCTCCGCGGGCTACAGTTTAGTAGTACCGGGGGAAGTGTTATTGCAACACTTCGACAAGGTCTAACCGCTAAAGTCCTGGTTGATTATCACGTGGTGCATCCGTTGTTCTACATCTTATCATATATATGTACCTTGATAAAGACAGAACCGTCAAGGCCCAACTAATGTTGCTGCCGCCACTACCCTAGCAAAAATAGTAGCCGCCATGACCGTCAAAACAGTTGTACATCCTGGTCATCCTTTTTTTAATGCAAAGGGGCAGGTGTACTGCCCTTCCATTAAAGCAGAAGAAGATAGGTACAAAAAGGTTTATTCTGACAACTTCAGTTGTCAGATTACAAAATATCAGATAATAGCAAGGCAAGAGAGGAAACTAGTTTACAACTTCAATGGAAGTTTTTTGGGCTCCGAAGAAATAGTCGAATTCATCTTTTGCTAAACGTGCCGCCGCTATAACATCTCTTTCTTCTCCTTGGAAAATTCTTCTGTTTCTTTCCTTCCAAGCATTCCACCAAGCATACAAGATCCCCCCCAATGTTTCTCTTCTCCTCTCTTTCACCATTTCCTTCATGGTCTCACTACAGGAATCCCGAAGATTTGCGATGGCTAGGGCCGTCACAAATAAGCTAGAAACTGTCACAAATAAGCTATTTGCGACAGCTTTCCTTATTTGAGACGGCTTTTGGCCGTCGCAAATAATACGTCGCAAATTGCGACGGTGCGACGGCCACTGTCGCAAATAAGCTTATTTGCGACGGCCGACGGTAGCCATCGCAAATTATTGCCAGGGGGCCGGTGGGCCCCTCGGGGCAAATTGCGACGACCTGGCCGTTGCAATTAAGGTGCTATTTGCGACGTCCTGTCCATCACAAATAATGTCAGCTGATGGGTCCCACGGGATCACCAGACGGGGCCCACCCGGTCATTTGCAACGGCTTGGCCGTCGCGAATAAGACCTTAATTGCGACGGCCGGGCCGTCGCAAATAACAGAGGCTTAATTGCGACGGCCTGGGACCTTATTTACGATGGTATTGTATAAAAAGCCATCGCAAATAAGGTTTTTTATTTTTAAAAAAATAGAAAATACTACCCGGCTCGATGGCCAAGGAATATAACAAACAGTCATATAAACATCATAACAGTCTCAAAACACATCCTTACCAACCCATTCGCTTCCGTGTCCACTTGACGCATACGGTACCACTACAATGGTCTACATGGCACGATCACACTTATAACGTGTCGTGCCCTTCCGGGTTGGTCCGAGCCGGCCCAAAACCCCTTTATTTGTATATATTAAGTAGTCACTCAAAAACATTATATGAATGCACTAAAGTCCAAACATACACTAAACAGAATAGAAATTCAGAATGATAGACCAAGCTATAACCAAAAAACAAATAAAGCATATAAAGCATATAAAGCATTTACTACAAAATCTGAACAAAAAACATATTTGCCACAATGGACAAGTGTGAAATCACAAGTGTAATACAAGACAACATATAAAGCATATACAATTATGCAAGACAAAAAACATATTAGCCAAAAAGATAGCCTAAAATCCAATTATGCTAAATCTAATACAAGACAACCTTATAGCACAAGTATGAAATTTTGCATACTGCACAATAGACAATTAGCCACAATGTAAAAACAAATTCGAGTAAACCTAATACCTAAAAGGGGGCGGGGGCGGGCGCAGCAGGGGGCGGGGCCGGGGGCGGCAAGGGCCAGGGGCAGCATAGGCGCGGCCGGCGCTGGGGCAAAAAAGAGGCGCCCAGGCAAAAAAAGCGGCACCTAGGCAAAAAAAGCGACGCCCAATGCCTATTCCCATCGCTCACAGGAAAGCAAAGCAGCAGGGGCTCACCCCAATTTCTAGCTAATTGTCCATTAAGTGTGCTAGCTAACAATTGACAATTAATTGCAAAAATTCACAAAAACTACTAACAACTAATAGGGAGCTCACCTCGGTGGAGGCAGCCAGTCGGGCTCGGTCTCAGGGACGGCGGCACTCGGGCGAGGGCGGCGGCGCTCGGGCGAGGACGTCGGTGACAGCGCTCGGGGAGGAGGCGGGCGCCAGGGGCCGTGGGCGCCAGAGGCTAGGGGCGTCGGGGGCCAGGGACGTCGGGAGCCGGCGGCGGGAGCGGGGGCGGCGGGGCCGGGGGCGGAGCGGAGCAGCGGCGGCCCGCGTAAGGATAAGACGAAGTGAATGAGTTTGGCCCGACAGTATAGGCCTTTAACTTGTGACGGCCAGGTTAATTGCGACGGCCCTAGGGCTGGCCGCCGCAATTAATACTATTTGCAACGGATAACGGAAAAGGCCATCGCAAATAATCTTAATTTGCGACGGCCGTCTTATTTGCGATGGCTACTGTAGAAACAGTCGCAAATAAGTGTATATTTGCGACGGTTTATCTAATTTGCGACGGCCACTTACGGGCCGTCGCAAATAGGTTTATTTGCGACGGATGGCCGTTGCAAATACTGGCGGCCGTCGCAAATGACCGTGTTTCCTGTAGTGTCTGTTGTGACCAATCTGCAATCTTCGGCGTCTCGGGAGTGAAGGTGCTCATGTCCACCTAGAAATTGTACCACTGGCTGAGCAATTCCATTGTTTGTTTTCACAAAGGGGCATGCAAGGAGGATGTGTCTCGTTGTTTCCACCTCCTTTAAGCATAACGGGCAAACTACATTGCTATCCCAACCACGTCTCTCGAGATTGTCTGCAGTTAGTGCTTTCTCATGAAATAAGATCCAACCAAACATCAATACTTTCGGTTCAGCTCTTGCTCTCTAGAGGTGTTTAGCTTGGAAAGGTGCTACCGTTCCCATGAACTGTGCCCGGTAAGCTGAATTAGCTGTGTATTCTCCCGTGGGCGTCCATCTCCATTTGACATCATCTTGTAATTCCTCGTTTAAGGCAACACCTTGTAGGAGGTGCCAAATGGAGATGTATTCCTGCAGCTGCTGCCCATCTGAAATTTGTCTTAAGGCTCTAATCCAATTCCCATTGGTCAGTTCTTTAGCTACTGTTCTGTTTTGGAACCTGGCCAATTTGAAAAGTTAGGAGCTAGGTCTTTGAGTGCCGACTTTCCTAACCATCTATCATGCCAGAAAGAGAAAAAGGTGCCATCTCCCAATATAAACTCAACTGAGGCTGCGAAGAGATCTCTCTCCTTTTATGTGCAAGGCAGCTGCATCCAAGCGCACGGTTTGTTCCTCTGTTTCCAAGACTGCCACAGCCATCTGGTTCTAAGCGCTGTGCAGAAACGCTCTAAATCTAGCACTCCCAGACCTCCAAAGTCTTTTGGTCTATATACCTTTTGCCAGTTGACTAGACACATCCCCTTTTGTGCTCTGTCTTGTTATCCCCAGTCCATATGAATATTCTTCTCAGCGTATCAATCTTTTTAATTAGCCATTTGGGAAGCACTAGAACAGTGACATGGTACATCACTATTGAGGTGAGTACCGTTTTTGTAAGGAGTACTCTTCATGCCTTCGTGAGTAGTCTTCCTTTCCAACCACGCAGCCTACTGTTTAACTTGTCTACTAAGTGCTGGAAGTCTTGTTTTCTTGGTTTCCTTATGTGCAATTGTAAGCCTAATACCTGCATGGGAACTCTTTATTTTCCCCGTGGAAGATATTGGCCAACTCTTGTGTTGTCTCATATGGTACATGTAGTGGGTACATCTCAGTCTTTTCCATGTTAATTTGTAATCCTGATGCTCTTCTGAAGCATTCCAAGACATCCTTAAGGACCATCATGTCATCGATCGTCGGATTAGCTAGTATGGCTGCATCATCAGCGTATAGGGATATGACACCTTTTCTTGCTGATTCAGACACTTGCTGAAGGATATTTCTTTCCGTCGCCATTTGGAAGATCCATTGCAGGGGGTCTATTGCAAAGATAAATAGAAGAGGAGATAATGGGTCCCCCTGCCTTAGTCCTCTCTTATGTTTGATTGTCCTCCCAGGTTTGCCATTGACCAGCACATTAGTCGTCGCCGTGGAGTGGAGGATAGCGATCCATTCCCTCCATCTAGGACCGAAGCCAAGAGCTTGCATGGGAAGTTTAATGAGTACAATGCTGTTGTAGTGTCACCAGGTTATGACTGTACGGTGCACCAGGAGCGAACCCACAGGGTATGCCGGATGGACCACGGCATACCCTGCACGCAGCCACCAAACATAGCAGTCTTCCCGTTCCTGGAATCTGGTGGTTGACGGAACGAGTTCGATGCAAAGCCACTGACAGATATGGTTATCACCAAGCACCGTTCCACTTCCGAGATCGATGGTCAGTTGTCACGCCGATGGATGAGGCGGACACCCGCGGACTAGCGCCTGGTGAACGTAGGCAACAGACGGGCGTCAAGCTGCAAACTGAGTGGTCTCATTTTCCATAATGAAATACTTCTACCACAAATCGATCGGCTGGCGGTAGACACATTATTCACCCCTAATGAAAACCTTTCAGCTGCACACTACTACAAAAAGCATTTTTACAGGCGCCTCAATTTTTCAAACACAGGCGGTCCTTAAAAATATGCGACTGTGATGACGAATGATATAATAACCGTCTGTGATGAAAGAACAACACAGGCGGATTTTAAAGAACAACCGCCTGGGTAAATACATGATCTTCAGAATCGGTTCTTAATTAAGAACCGCCTGTAATGCAACGAACTTCACAGACGGATTTTAAGAAACAACCGTCTGGGTAAATACATGATCTTCATAGACGGTTATTAATTATTAACCGCCTGCAATGCCATGAACTTCACAGACGGATTTTAAGAAACAACCGTCTGGGTAAATACATGATCTTCGTTGGCGGTTCTTGATTAATAACCGTCTGTAATGCAATGAACTTCACAGATGGATTTTAAGGAACAACCGTCTGAGTAAATACATGATCTTCGTTGGCGGTTCTTAATTAATAACCGTCTGTAATGCAATGAACTTCATAGCCGGTTCTTGATTAACAACGGCCTAAGAAGATCATGTATTTTCAGTGGCGGTCATTGTTTAATTATCATAAGCGGTTTTCATTGAAATTACAGGGATGTAGTTGCAATTATATATCACAGCCGCATGTAGTCGTGCAGGCAAAATTGTATCAGGAAAAAAACACAGATGAGCTAGCGGATACTAGTACAGTAATGCATTATAGGAAATGCTCGATCACCAGTGAGGCTGGCTTAATTGTGATAATACACCATTAGAGGTTTTACAATTGTTCAAAGATAATTTCTTTACACACTGAACAAAAATCATGCTACATTCATTGTAGATCGACGATGAAGCTCCCATCGATCAATCTAAATTGTACCGTCCTGCTTGCTCCCGAACACGTCTCTTGTATTCCGCTGGATCCTGAAAATATTGACATTATTTATATTAACAAATGTCGAAGGAGGAATGAATAACCTACATTGGTCACTAAGTCAAAGTGTCATCTAACCTTGATAAGTAGATTATAGCAATCATTTTCAACATCAGGCACATTTGGCTGATGCAGCAAACGCTGAACTTCAAGTAGTATAGTTTTGATTGTAAAAGCACTGCACCACCCCTACGAAATATAATTTAAGCAATATAAGAAACCAGTTCAAATAAGTTCGACAAAAATTATAAGTAATAATTACATGAACAAAATAGGTCTATCTTACAGTCTCTTGATCAAGAATCCCGATGCAGAGTGCTCCCGAACGATGGACATTTGGGTGGAAGAACCCAATTGGAAAGGAGCATCTTGGAGGCACCAAGGGATAGTCCTCAGAGAAGGAGATTGTCAGGGGGTAGTAACCATCTTCCCATTCAGTCTGCAAAAGAAATTTATTAATAGGAGGACGATAGTTAAACTCATATTGTGCTTGTTCTTCATGACTTACCCCTTCTTTACCGGGGACGATGCACTGCCACTTCAATAAATCTCCCGATTCAGGCTTCGCAGAGAAACCCTACGCGGAGAAATTGAAAATACCAAAAACAAACAACACGGAAAAACAAACTACAGTTAAGTTCATCAGTCCATTACAGATACATATGTATATACAACCATGTGACCGGTGTGCCATATGTACATACATGGGGATGGTTCTTGCGCCACGCCAAGCGCTCCTCCTTCAATCGGCTACACGCCCGAGACATCATTATCTGAAGAAAGACCAAATTTCCAAACTTCCAAATCATTGAGTCCAAACGCATATGTACACAAATGCAAAAGGACACAATCCATATACCAACATTGTTCTAAGTTGATTTCAGAAGATACAAATATATACAATATATATCATCTCGCATTGCTATATACATTTTTTCCAGCATTGACATCTTCTCGCATATAGGGTTTCAAATTCTTTTTAATGCTTCTCTCTACGCGCTTGATGTTTTCTGGTTCGGTGAAAAGGTACATCTCTTCATACTGATTATATTCCTCTTCATTATCTCCCACATTGTCAACCCCAACAATATTTTGCTTTCCAGAAACAACTACGTGCAACTTCTCAGTTTCTGGATCTTGAACATAAAAAACTTGTGCAACATTATCGGCGAGAACCCACAGGTCATCTTTGTAACCCACTTTATTCAAGTCTACCAGTGTCAGTCTGTAATTGTCCACTTTCAAACCATCAGGATGTTTGACCCATTGGCACTTAAATACGGGCATTACCATTCTTTCGCCATAATCGAGTTCCCATATTTCCTCTATGAACCCGAAGTATGTGGTCTTCTGCCCTTGTGAATCATAAGCCTCAATACGAACACCACTATTTTTTGCAACACTCTTACCGTCTTTTTCTTTAGTGTAAAATGTGTAACCATTGATGTCATATGCTTGCCATGATGTTACCAAAGCAGATGGGCCACAAGCTAACTTTTTCATTGTTGCCTCTTCTATAGTGTTTCCGTATGATATATTTTTGTCCATTAACCATTCAGTAAAACATCTTCTGTGCTCTTTCATGATCCAGTCCTCTTTGCGGTCTTGGTTTTTATCACGAAGCTCAATTTGGTGTTCCTCGATGTACGGCTCAGCTATTGCGAGCTGTTGTAGTACACCAAAATGTGCACGGTGTACATTCTTGTAATCTTGAACAATAAAAGTTTTCTTAGCCACTTTGCCTCTCCCACGTAGTCTACCCTCATGTACCGGTATAGGCACACCTATCGATTTTCCATCTTTGATGTAATCAGCGCAACCCTCAATCACTTCTTCAGTGGTGTATCCTTCCATAATTGAACCCTCTGGGTGAGCACGGTTCCGCACATAACCTTTTAATACTCCTAAATATCTCTCCAACGAAAACATATGATGTAAATATAGTGGCCCCAATGCTTTTATCTGATCAACAAGATGTATGATTAGGTGTACTTGCATATCAAAAAAGGATGGTGGGAAACACATCTCAAGCTTGCACATTGTCTCGACGATGTATGTTTTCAGATAGTCTAAATCTTCACGTGCTATCACCTTTTGCGATACTGCATTGAAGAAGTAACACAAACGTGTGATGACAACTTTTATATGCTCAGGTTTGATTACTCTTATTGCAATGGCAAGGAAAACTGTCATCATCATGTGACAGTCGTGAGAATTATAACCGAATAAAGACAAGTCTTTCATCGAGACTAGTTTGCGGATATTGGATGAGAAACTTGTGGGCACTTTGATCCCACGCAAGCATTCGCAAATTGCTTTTTTCTCTTCTAGCGTCAAGTTGTAGCTGGCTGGGGGAAGGTAATGCTTCCCGTTCGCCTTTTCTACTGGATGAAGCTCTGGTCTCAAATCAAGATTTACTAGGTCCATACGTGAATTTAATCCATCCTTTGTCTTCCTCGGCATGTCCAGCAAGGTCCCAATGATGCTGTCAAATACATTCTTTGTAACGTGCATCAAATCAATACTATGGCAACATTCCAGATTCTTCCAATACGGAAGATACTTGAAAAAAATTGATTGTTTCTTGAAAGCCATGTCAGTTGTATCATCCGAAGATGTACTTTTCTTTCTCTTAATTCCTTTACTCTTTTTTCCCTTACCGAAAGCAATATGAATGTTCTTGACCATTTCAAACACAAGTTTTCCACTGTAAGGTTTCGGTGCAGTATCTTTTTCGATTTTGTTATCAAATTGTTCTTTCATCTTCCTATACTTGTGTGTATCTGTCAAGAACCGTCGATGTCTCATGTACACCGTCTTTCTGGATGAAGTGAGGTATAGATATCCAGTTCTATCCACGCACCTAACGCAACCTTTCTTCCCTTTCATTTGTCCCAATAATGTAAACAGTCCGGGATAATCATGCACGGTAACGAATATCATTGCTCTTAGCGTGAAATACTCCCGCTTGTACTCATCCCATGTACGTACCCCTTCATTCCACAATTTCGCCACATCTTCCATTAAAGGTTCCAAGAACACATTAATTTCGATGCCGGGTTGTTTCGGACCTTGGATAAGAACAGATAATAAGATGTATTTCCTTTTGTGACACAACCACGTCGGTAGGTTGTACATAGTTAAGACCACGGGCCATGTGCTGTGTATGCTCCTTTTTTCACCAAACGGATTCATTCCATCTGTACCCAAGGCAAACCTCACATTTCTGATTTCCTTCGCAAATTCTGGATACTGAATATCAAAATTTTTCCACTGCGTTGCATCACCAGGGTGTCGTATATGTTTTTCATTCTTCTTGCGTTCCTCGGAATGCCAACGCATAAGTTCAGCCTCCCTAGGGTTTGAGAACAAACGCTTCAAGCGATCAATTACCGGAAGGTACCACATCACCAATGCAGTAATTTTTCTCTTATTCTTTCCGTCTGCATCGCCAGAAGTATCGTCATCGTCACCTTCAGGACCAATAATAAACTTCTTATTCTTCTGAGTCTTTTTCATGTTGGTAACATACTGGTGATTGTAGTCCTTCTTATATCTACTGACACCACAAATGGGGCATCTAGTTGCGAGCTCATGCTCTTTGCGATACAGAATACAATGGTTCACACAAGCGTGTATTTTTGTCACACCTAGTGCCATCGGGCAAAGAAGTTTCTTCGCTTTATAAGTGCTTCTAGGCAGTTTATTTGGATTTGGAAGAATTTCTGCCAGAAGATTCAAAAGATCAGAGAAACTACAATCGGACCATCCGTGCGTAGCTTTCAACTTTAGTAGTTCTAAGACTGCACGCAATGTAGTAAACTCTTTATCACAACCGTTTGATTCATCATATAAAAGCTCTGTGGCCGCATTCTGCAATGTCTCCATTTTACTTAAACCTTTGCTTGCTCCCATAGAAGTCAGTACATATGGTTCAATGTGACGCAACATCTCCTCACAATCGAACTCATCATCATCATCACCAGCTTGATTGTCACTACCATCATCGATATGAACATTATCATCATCTGAGCCTCTCTCATCATCTTTATCCACATCATGTGTATCTAACTCACCATGCTCTGTCCATATTGTGTAGTTATTTTTGAAACCTCTTTTCACCAAATGAGATTGGATTACTATAGTATCCGTCCAAGCAATCTTATTTTCGCAGTCGATACATGGACATAATATGTCATCTATCTTTTGCAACTTCGCATGTCTCTTGGATGCTTCAATAAAATTTGCAACATTACGAATGTACATAGGATCGGGTCTTGGATGTTATACATCCACGCTCGACGGTCCATGCTTCAATAATAGAATTTTTTGTCAGATTTACAAAATTTGGCCACAAATATTCTCTAAAGGTCTTCTATAAAATGAATTTACAGAGACATAACAAGTATGATTAGGGCGACTAATGTAGGAGACGGGCGACGTCTTGAGGCGGACGGAGTCAAAGGGGGAAACAGGCCCAGCAGCATGGGCTAGGTCTGGGTGGGATCCAGTCTGTTATATCGGGAAACAAGGCCCAGATGCATCTTATATATATTACAATAGCATCTGTTAATTAAACATCATATTCATGTCACATAATAGGTACAAAAAGGAAACAATCCATATAGTCCATACATCAATATACCAGAACACAATCCATACAGTCCTTACACATGCAAAAGGACAGAATCCATATACCAGAACACACAAAACTAACAGCTTATCAGCTAATGAAAATATACAAAGAAAAAGTAAGGAAACTACATTTACCTTGCAGAGGCGTCAGCACGGTGGGGAGGCGTCAGCACGGTGGGCCGGCTGGGTGGAGAAGTGGCGGTGCGGGGTTGAGCGGCGGCGCGGTAGTATGGGCTGGGCAGCGGAGCGGCGGCGCGGCGCAGGGGAAATTTCAACAGCCTGGCGGCGTCGATATAAATTCTCCAGGGTTGCGTTTTGACTGCGGTGAGGGGTCCTTATATAGACGTAGGTTTTTCACAGGCGGTTTTTAACTTTATCGCAGGCGGGTTTTACTTACCAACCGCCTGAGATGATATTTATTAATTAAGAAGTAAATATCTTCACAGGCTGTTGGTACTTAATAACCGCCAGGGAAGATTTTTATCTCAGGCGGGTATTACTTAACAACCGCCTGAGATAATGCCAACTGAACAAAATATTTTTAAAACTTGTATAGCTGACGTTGAAATGTTTTGGTAAATATCAAATTAATTTCTATTCACATATTATTCACATTTGTGTATCTCATAAAAAAAGATCTTTCACTCAAAATTGTTGGTACGAACATATTTGCATAATTTATACATGTATGAATTTTTTTAATTTTTTTTAAAAGCACTCCAACATGTCAAACTTCAAATTATCCACCACCAGTATTCATTGACACTTGATTGAAATATGTACAAAACAAAAGAAAAATGTACAAGAACACTTGATTGAAATCCTAAAACTACACTACGGCCCCGCCTCCTCCATCCTCTCCGCCAGCTTCTCAAACCAAGCCAAGCGGTCCTCCTCCGACTCGTCGTCGTCGTCGTCGTAGTCGTCACCATGGTGGTGGTCGCCGTCGTCGTCGTCGCCGTCGTCAGTGGACGACTCGTCGTCGCCGTCGTCGGTGGACGACTCGTCGTCGCCGTCGTCGGAGGACGACTCGTCGTCGCCGTCGTCGGAGGATGACTCGTCGTCATCATCGTCATCATCGTCGTCGTCGTCGAAGTCGTCCTCCTCCTCCTCCTCCTCCTCCGGCGACGATGCAGCAGGAGAGAGGGTCGGCTTCTCCGGCTGAGCCGATTGCTCCGGCTGTACCGGTGGCTCCGGCTGCACCGGCGGTGGAACGCGCTGGTCGTCATTCACCCTCTCGGGGGAGCTGCAGCGTATCCGCTTGCAGGGTGGCTGCCTCGGCGGGCTAGGTGGCGGAAGGTTGGCCATGGCTGTGGTGGTTAATCGGCGGCGGGCTAGGAGAAGAAGAAAGGAGTGGAGAAAAGTTTTGTGCTTGTCCATAACCGACGACGCGCCTTATATAGGTCTGTGCGGAGTAGACGAGGGAGCGGTTCGTTTCCCGCGCATTGAACTCTTTGCAGACCTCGTGCGGCGCACAATTAAACCACTGTGGAAGACGATCTTGAGAGATCCTTGCACGCGTCCCTGCACCACGGCTTCTCAACTTCTCCGCAGACCTCGTGCGGCGCGTCAGTTTCAAAAATGATTATCTCAGGCGGTTATTACTTATTAACCGCCTGAGAAAAAAGAAGTAAAAATCTTCACAGACGGTTGGTACTTAACAACCGTCTGCAAATATATTTATCTAAGGCGGGTATAACTTAACAACCGCCTGGGATAATGCCCGATACTCTTCTGCAGTTTCCTTATCCCTTGCTTCTTTTTTATTTAGATTCCAATATAAATACTCAAACATGTTTACATTCTGCAAATTGTGTTCAAATTCGATGATTCTTTCTTCTACATTTGTATTAAATTAATATCTACCAACTGAACAAAATATTTAGTTCATTGCGCATTGAACTCTTTGCAGACCTCGTGCGGCGCACAATTAAACCACTGTGGAAGACGATCTTGAGAGATCCTTCCGTCGCACGCGTCCCCTGCACCACGACTTCTTAACTTCTCCACAGACCTCGTGCGGCGCGTCAGTTAATTAACATCTTCTCAGGCGGTTGGTACTTACTACCAACCGCCTGAGAATATATTTATCTCGGGGACGGTTGTTTTTTATGTTCTGACAAATTTAAAAGGATTTATGAAGTGAAATTTAATGGTAACCTTTACTTATCAATAATATTACAAGAAAGTGGATTTTTGCCTTTTTAAAGGACCACATTTAATCAAGAATATTAAATAAGAAGAAGTAAATATCTTCACAGGCGGTTATTGCTTAACAACCGCCTGAGATAATGCCCGATACTGTTCTTCAGTTTCCTTATCCCTTGCTTCTTTTTTATTTAGATTCCAATATAAATACTCAAACATGTTTAGATTCTGCAAATTGTGTCCAAATTCGATGATTCTTTCTTCTACATTTGTATAAAATTAACATCTACCACCTGAACAAAATATTTTTAAAACTTGTATAGCTGACATTGTAATGTTTTGGTAAATATCAAATTAATTTCTACTCACATATTATTCACATTTGTGTATCTCATAAAAGAAAGGTTCCTTCACTCAAAATTGTTGGTATGAACATATTTGTATAATTTATACATGTATGAATTTTTTTAATTTTTTTAAAAGCATTCCAACATGTCAAACTTCAAATTATCCACCATTCTAACTAAATGCTCATATTCATATGAGGCATTCATCAAATTATGAACACACATTGATTCCAAAAAATTTAAAAAAATATGAAAAAATTCGTAGATGTTGGTATGATGATTAAAAATGTCCACTGAAAAAATAAATGAAAAAAGCATTATATTCATCAAGATAGAAAAATGAAAAATAGCATTTGTTGTATGTTTTTTATGTTCTGACAAATTTAAAAGGATTTATGAAGTGAAATTTAATGGTAACCTTTACTTATCAATAATATTACAAGAAAGTGGATTTTTGCCCTTTTTAAAGGACCACATTTAATCAAGAATATTAAATAAGAAGAAGTAAATATCTTCACAGGCGGTTATTGCTTAACAACCGCCTGAGATAATGCCCGATACTGTTCTTCAGTTTCCTTATCCCTTGCTTCTTTTTTATTTAGATTCCAATATAAATACTCAAACATGTTTAGATTCTGCAAATTGTGTCCAAATTCGATGATTCTTTCTTCTACATTTGTATAAAATTAACATCTACCACCTGAACAAAATATTTTTAAAACTTGTATAGCTGACATTGTAATGTTTTGGTAAATATCAAATTAATTTCTACTCACATATTATTCACATTTGTGTATCTCATAAAAAAAAGGTTCCTTCACTCAAAATTGTTGGTATGAACATATTTGTATAATTTATACATGTATGAATTTTTTTAATTTTTTTAAAAGCATTCCAACATGTCAAACTTCAAATTATCCACCATTCTAACTAAATGCTCATATTCATATGAGGCATTCATCAAATTATGAACACACATTGATTCCAAAAAAATTAAAAAAATATGAAAAAATTCGTAGATGTTGGTATGATGATTAAAAATGTCCACTGAAAAAATAAATGAAAAAAGCATTATATTCATCAAGATAGAAAAATGAAAAATAGCATTTGTTGTATGTTTTTTATGTTCTGACAAATTTAAAAGGATTTATGAAGTGAAATTTAATGGTAACCTTTACTTATCAATAATATTACAAGAAAGTGGATTTTTGCCCTTTTTAAAGGACCACATTTAATCAAGAATATTAAATAAGAAGAAGTAAATATCTTCACAGGCAGTTATTGCTTAACAACCGCCTGAGATAATGCCCGATACTGTTCTTCAGTTTCCTTATCCCTTGCTTCTTTTTTATTTAGATTCCAATATAAATACTCAATCATGTTTAGATTCTGCAAATTGTGTCCAAATTCGATGATTCTTTCTCCTACATTTGTATAAAATTAACATCTACCACCTGAACAAAATATTTTTAAAACTTGTATAGCTGACATTGTAATGTTTTGGTAAATATCAAATTAATTTCTACTCACATATTATTCACATTTGTGTATCTCATAAAAAAAAGGTTCCTTCACTCAAAATTGTTGGTATGAACATATTTGTATAATTTATACATGTATGAATTTTTTTAATTTTTTTAAAAGCATTCCAACATGTCAAACTTCAAATTATCCACCATTCTAACTAAATGCTCATATTCATATGAGGCATTCATCAAATTATGAACACACATTGATTCCAAAAAATTTAAAAAAATATGAAAAAATTCGTAGATGTTGGTATGATGATTAAAAATGTCCACTGAAAAAATAAATGAAAAAAGCATTATATTCATCAAGATAGAAAAATGAAAAATAGCATTTGTTGTATGTTTTTTATGTTCTGACAAATTTAAAAGGATTTATGAAGTGAAATTTAATGGTAACCTTTACTTATCAATAATATTACAAGAAAGTGGATTTTTGCCCTTTTTAAAGGACCACATTTAATCAAGAATATTAAATAAGAAGAAGTAAATATCTTCACAGGCGGTTATTGCTTAACAACCGCCTGAGATAATGCCCGATACTGTTCTTCAGTTTCCTTATCCCTTGCTTCTTTTTTATTTAGATTCCAATATAAATACTCAAACATGTTTAGATTCTGCAAATTGTGTCCAAATTCGATGATTCTTTCTTCTACATTTGTATAAAATTAACATCTACCACCTGAACAAAATATTTTTAAAACTTGTATAGCTGACATTGTAATGTTTTGGTAAATATCAAATTAATTTCTACTCACATATTATTCACATTTGTGTATCTCATAAAAAAAAGGTTCCTTCACTCAAAATTGTTGGTATGAACATATTTGTATAATTTATACATGTATGAATTTTTTTAATTTTTTTAAAAGCATTCCAACATGTCAAACTTCAAATTATCCACCATTCTAACTAAATGCTCATATTCATATGAGGCATTCATCAAATTATGAACACACATTGATTCCAAAAAATTTAAAAAAATATGAAAAATTCGTAGATGTTGGTATGATGATTAAAAATGTCCACTGAAAAAATAAATGAAAAAAGCATTATATTCATCAAGATAGAAAAATGAAAAATAGCATTTGTTGTATGTTTTTTATGTTCTGACAAATTTAAAAGGATTTATGAAGTGAAATTTAATGGTAACCTTTACTTATCAATAATATTACAAGAAAGTGGATTTTTGCCCTTTTTAAAGGACCACATTTAATCAAGAATATTAAATAAGAAGAAGTAAATATCTTCACAGGCGGTTATTGCTTAACAACCGCCTGAGATAATGCCCGATACTGTTCTTCAGTTTCCTTATCCCTTGCTTCTTTTTTATTTAGATTCCAATATAAATACTCAAACATGTTTAGATTCTGCAAATTGTGTCCAAATTCGATGATTCTTTCTTCTACATTTGTATAAAATTAACATCTGCCACCTGAACAAAATATTTTTAAAACTTGTATAGCTGACATTGTAATGTTTTGGTAAATATCAAATTAATTTCTACTCACATATTATTCACATTTGTGTATCTCATAAAAAAAGGTTCCTTCACTCAAAATTGTTGGTATGAACATATTTGTATAATTTATACATGTATGAATTTTTTTAATTTTTTTAAAAGCATTCCAACATGTCAAACTTCAAATTATCCACCATTCTAACTAAATGCTCATATTCATATGAGGCATTCATCAAATTATGAACACACATTGATTCCAAAAAATTTAAAAAAATATGAAAAAATTCGTAGATGTTGGTATGATGATTAAAAATGTCCACTGAAAAAATAAATGAAAAAAGCATTATATTCATCAAGATAGAAAAATGAAAAATAGCATTTGTTGTATGTTTTTTATGTTCTGACAAATTTAAAAGGATTTATGAAGTGAAATTTAATGGTAACCTTTACTTATCAATAATATTACAAGAAAGTGGATTTTTGCCCTTTTTAAAGGACCACATTTAATCAAGAATATTAAATAAGAAGAAGTAAATATCTTCACAGGCAGTTATTGCTTAACAACCGCCTGAGATAATGCCCGATACTGTTCTTCAGTTTCCTTATCCCTTGCTTCTTTTTTATTTAGATTCCAATATAAATACTCAAACATGTTTAGATTCTGCAAATTGTGTCCAAATTCGATGATTCTTTCTTCTACATTTGTATAAAATTAACATCTACCACCTGAACAAAATATTTTTAAAACTTGTATAGCTGACATTGTAATGTTTTGGTAAATATCAAATTAATTTCTTCTCAGACGTGAAATTTTAATTAACGATGAACACACTACATTCATTAACAATATTCAATAATTCACACAGTTGAAGAACACACAAGATACTCATTCATTAACAATATGCACATCTCACAAAAGAACACACAAGATGCACAATATTTACACAAGAACACACAAGAACACAAAAGATACACAAGTAATATTCAATCACATAGATGAAAAAAGATAGATTTCATTCATTAACAATATTTACAAAACAGAAGCAACTAAAAACAACAAAAAGAAAAACTAATTAAATCCTACTCCTACTCCTCTTCCATCTCCTCCTCCTCGTCCTCCGGCGGCGACTCCGACACCGGTGCAACAGGAGACAGGGCCGGCTGCACCGGCTGCACCGGCTGCACCGGCGGTGCAACCCCGAGGTTGCTAGCCGTCGCCTCCACCAGCGTTCTACGGCCCTCGGGGCCAAGAACCTGGGCCATCGTCGCGAACAGAATGTCGAGACGATCAGCCACCCCCACGAGGGCGTAGAGGTAGTGGCCTAAGGTACCCATTCCAGTATACTCTGGAAGGGTACCCAGCCCCAAGGCACTCATGGCGCGAGACGTATTGTTGTACGCCTCTCGCGCCATGAGGAGGCGCTGCTCGGCGTTGATCTTCTCGGGGGAGCTGCAACATTGTTTCTTGCAAGGTGGCTCCCTCGGAGGGCTTGGCGGCGGAAGGTCGGCCATAGTGTGTTGGGTCGTCGGAGCGGAGGAAGACGAAGAAAACAAGAGGAGTTGTGAGCGGAGGGCTTGTGAGCGATAGCGCGTCTTTAAGGCCGCGCGGAGTGGAAAAGAAAGGTCGCACCTCGGGGAAAAGAAAGGTCGCGCACGCGTGACATGGTCACTGACGTGTGGGACCGGGTCCACATGTCAGTGACCGCTGATTAAGTCAGGGGATCCTCATCCCGGTTGGTGAGGGGTCTTTATGTAGGCGTTCATCAAATTAAGAAGAAGTAAATATCTTCACAGGCCCATGTTTAACTCAGGCGGGTGTTACTAACCAACCGCCTGAGATAATTGTATCTTCTCAGTCGGGTGTTACTAACCAACCGCCTGAGATAATTGTATCTTCTCAGGCGGTTGGTAAGTAAAATCCGACTGAGATAACAGTCTTCCCTGACGGTCGGTACTTAAAATCCGCCTGAGAAAATGTGAGTCTATATATACCCCTCGGCAGCATTGGAAAAACCTAACCCGGGCGAAACACTTAGACGCCGTTAGGCTGCCAAAATTTCGTTTGCCGCCAAGTGTTCCCCCTCGTCACTTCCAGGTACGCCGCCGAGCTTCGCCGTCGCCGAGCTTCGCCGTCGTCGCCGAGCTTCGCCGTCGCCGCCGAGCTTCGCCCTCCTCACTTCCAGGTACGCCGAGCGAAGCCATTTCCGTCGCCGCCGAGCTTCAAGGTAAACCCTAAACCCTTCGACCTTCCATCCTCCTTCGCCGTGCCGCCTCCCTCCCCGCCCTCGCTGCCGCCTTGCATATCCTTGATTAGGGTTCGGGAATTAGATAATGGTAGGCATCCTTGGTTAGGGTTCGGTGGAATTCGAAAAACTGTCAAGTTCGGTGGCATCTTTGGTTAGGGTTCGGTGGGGCAAGATTTATGTGGATGGTTATATCACGATAAATTGGTAGTTGGTTCTGTGTGTCTGAAACTGTTCTGACACATTAGTGGTAAACATGATTCTAGACTCTAGTAACAGCAGTATATTCCCTATTTCTGTCATCGGCCTTGCATATGCCACATAATTCTCTATTAGGGGCAAGATTTAGCTATATTTGGTTAAGTTGACCAAATTTGGCTAATTTTGGCTAAGTTACATTAGATATAGTTATACTTGACTAATTTTGACTAAGTTATGCTATATTTAGCTATATTTGGCTACTTTTGCTTAGAGTTAGCTATGCTAGACTAAGTTTGGCTAAGTTTGCTTTTATTTCTCTAAGTTTCATTTGAGCAATTGTAGCTAATCTGTGCTACCAAAGATGTCTGCACTTGTGGCTCCATCAGCTTCATTTGAGCAATTGTACCTAATCTGAGCTACGAAAGTTATGCTATATTTAGCTCTGAAGCCAAACAAAAGTTGCTGGCCAACTCATTTGTGATGCCAGGAGCATCCTCACGCCCATATCTAGGTAACACTAGGTGTGGCGATGGAGTCTGAGCATATGATGCCGATCTCTATGATACAAGAATTTAGTTAGACCTATATAACTTCAAAAATGTGTTTTGGCTAAATTTACTTAATTGAGCCAAAATTGAGAAAATTTGTTTTAAATATGACCAAATTTAGTTATGCCATTTATTAGATTTTTTGTCTTATTAGATCTAGCATGGAAAGCCCTAAGAAGACTGGTCCTGATTGTAACAACAAAGAAGACAATATGGAGTTTACTGACTCCAGCAGTTCAGGCTCCTATCACAGTCCTTCGGATCCTTTTCCGAATATAAAAATTAAAAAGACTTCAGTGGATCTAGACCCGGAATATGATCCTGCCGACGAGGTATGGATCACGAATCTTAACTTCAGCAGTTCAAGTTAATGTTGGTTGTCAAGTATACGAAGTCTTATAATTTTTTTCTACCTAGATTAATCTCGAAGCCAATGAGGTGACATCGGCTCCTAAAACCGCAGAAGGTTCACCAATGGATGAATCCTCAGCTTCACTCAAGCGGAAACGAGGGCAACGAGGTCCCAATAAGGGTCTATTGGACCGCATCATGTACATAACAAGGGTCGGTCCAAGTGGGCTTCCCCAAGAACCACTGGATTCAGTTACCAAGTACCGTAATGCATGCGGTTTTCTTGTTAGGGAGGTTGTGCCGATCACAACCGAGAATTGGAGGAAATTACCCGAGCAGACCAAGAATGAGTTGTGGGAAAAGATAAAGAAACAATTCAAGTTCCCGAAAGGCACAGAAGAAGCTGTAAAGAAAGCAACATTGGTCTCTTGCGGCAAGAAGTTTCGATGCTGGAAGAGTGAAATGAATGCTTATGTTAAGGCCAATAAGGTCCCTAGTCCGAGGAAGATGGGAAAAATCACACAAGCTCAGTGGCAAGAGTTTGTTCGTCAAAAGAGCACACCTGATGCTAAAGCTCTAAGTGCAACTAGGTCAGAGCTTGCAAAAAAGAACAAATACCATCATCGCTTGGGGTCTGCCGGATATGGACCCAAAGTCCAGAAATGGAATAAGATATTAGACGAAATTCTTAGGAAGGGCAATCCTCACCCATTAGAAGGGTGCGATGAGCGAACTCAACGCTGGGTCTTTGCTCGGTCAGGTTTGACCAGCGAGGGCAAACTTGAAAAGCCCGACTCTCTGAATGAAGTAGAGGATAAAATGAAAGAAGTAATTGAAAAGCAACAGAAGGGTCTCTTCAAGCCGAAGAGGGAGAATGACCAACTTACCGCTATCTTGGGAAACCCTGAACACAGCGGACGGGTTCGAGCGGTCTCTTCTCAAATGTCTTGGCTAGATGGTTTCCCTAAAGATAAAGACACATATAGAAGACGTGAGAAGTTTAAGAAAACACTTGATGAAACAATTGCTCAAAAGGTCAAAGAAAATATGCAAGAAATAATGGAACAACTTAGACAATCAGGACAATTAGTGGCACCGAGTACAATGATGGTTCCAGTGCAAAAGGAGCAATTAGTATCTCCAACTGCCTACCCTAGCAGCGTTGGTTCCGTGCCAGGCTCAGGGTCAGCCCATAAGTTCCCTGTCGATGATATTGCTAACGACAAATCTTGTCGTCTTCTTGTCCCGATAGGCAGAGCAGGGAACAAAACCAAACAGGTTGCCACTGCTATGGCAAAGCCTGATCGTGACTTCAACGGGAGTCCACTTCCGTTGTATTATTCTGTGGTGCAAGTTCTTCAGATCATTGATAATGATTATGAAGATTATGAAATAGACCACGTCACACCTGAGGGGATCGCGACTCTGGGGCAGGCTGTCAACCAATTAATCCTTTGGCACCGACGCGATATCGTGTTGGACGATGAGCCAATTTCTAGCCCCGTCGCATCTCCAAATACTGCAACCCCATCTTCTAAGGCGAAAGTGCATGAAGATCCACTCCCAGTCCGGGAAGATCCACTCCCCCTATGTCTGAGCAAGGATGATGATATCCAAGAGCAACAAGTTGGACAACAACTTCAAGCAGTACCAGAGCAAGCTGTTGCTAGTAAAGAGCAACTAGTTGAGCAACAGCTTGAAGTAGTACTAGAGCCAGCTGCTGGGAGTAAAGAGCAATCAGTTGAACAACAGGTTCAACAACAAGCCAGTGTCCAACTTCCGACGACTACTCCTCGATCATCAGTGCCTGTCAAAGTTAGCTCATACGAAAATAAGAAACCTTCATCAGAAGTGACAAAGTATTTGGAAGCTATGAAGGAAAATATTAGAAAATCGAGTGCATCTCGTTCTTCTCATGAGCCAGCATTAGAAGATATCGAGGAGTGGGAAGAAGACGGTGTCATGTATAATCGGCGGACGGCTTTAGTTAAACCAGGAGTTCCAATATACAAGCTTGAGGATGTTCCTCCTAAATTTGAGAATGGGAAGCCGTTAATGACATCCGTACAACTTAGCAAACAACCCGTCGCGCTCAGAAGAATGCATGAGTGGTACATCACTGCCAGCACAAAATATGGTCTTCAGTGCGTCACATTTCGTATTCCAAAAGAAGCATTCTGGAGCACTGGAGTAGATAAACGAGTCATTTTATTTGAAGAGCTGCTTTCCCTTTTCCATCGGGGCATGCTGGAAATCAACCTGCTGCTCGTCTGGTGCTTGTAAGTGCTCTAATATTTTGTATTTGCTTTTCTTACTACACGCATACGCATTTCATGAGATTATAACAATTCTGGACTTCTTCAATAGGATGCAATACATGGATAATGAAAAGTTGGCGCACAAGACAGGTATCCTTGACCCTACTAGGATTGCAAAGTCGCTATTCGACGTCCAGGCAAATCGAGAATCAAGCCAGTACAAACACATGAAAAAAAAAAGATTTTGAAAGAGCAATTGCAAAACTTAAGAAGGATAGAAAGGCAGAAGTTGCAGCTTACATAGGACATGCGATGTTTAACTTTGTCAGAGACGGCCAGGACCTCGTAAAGGCTCCGTACCACTTCGAGTAAGTTCGACACATGGCATTGAAATAGCAATTATTGGTAATTGTTAACACGTGTGTTTGTATGTTTGCAGTAATCACTACATAATGATCTTCATCAAGCCAACGCAGGGAATGGCAACAGTCTTGGACTCGGCCGATTACCCACCAGATCGTTACAAAGATTTCCTTTCCATTTTGAAAAAGTACGTTTATTCAATAATTTTAATTTACGCACATTTAGAATGTGTTGACAAGTTTTATATGACATTTCTTGTATTACAGCGCTTGGCGGTTTTACGCGGAACAGCTTGGCGGTCAGAGACCTCCTAATACGAATGCATTGGACATTAAAACGTATTATGCTTGTCCGAAGCAGCCTGCTGGGAGTGTCTTATGCGGGTATTATGTATGCGAGCATCTTCGGACCGCCGCCGTATATAGAGTCAATCGTGAGGATGTAAGTTATCCTTAATGTCGATACCTTATTTTCTTACTTTTGTGTTTCATTTTCATTGTAACTAGCATAGTTTAATGCTTATATTCTCTGCTGTTCAATATTACCAGAAACATTATTTTCATATTTTGATTCCAACTTCAAAATTCAATTGCTCATAGTACAACTGCTCCAAAAATACCTACTAAATTCTTGTATACTCTCACTTTGATCTATACTTTGAGATTGTTCAAACCAACACATTCTAAACCTTGTTATGTGTTATATTGCAGCACAAGAAGAATCTGAACGAAGAATGGCCGGTTTGTAGAAGTATTCCTGATGGAGGAGCCGACAGGATTGCTTCTGAACTCTGTCAGTTCATTCGTCGCGAAATTTTGCACAAAACGGGGAAGTTCTTTGATAAGAGAGGTTCAGCAGCTGATGTGCCAGAACTTTGCGACTATACCAATCTAAACAGTTTTTAGTGAAAACTTGTAAACTTTGAGATGAAATTGTATCTGTAACTTGTGTGTATGTATATTGTTTTAGTGAAATTGACTTCTGTGATGATAATATTGTTGTCTTTTGTTCTGTGATGATTGTTGTTTTTTGTTCTGTGATTATATTGAATTGACCTGGAAATTAGAAATAACAGCAGTAGTACTGCATGACTGTGAAAAACAATTATCACAGGCGGCTAGATACAAGTAAAGAAACATCTGTGATAACCTAATTTTCACAGGCGGTGTCTGTTATGGTAGAAACCGACTGCGTTAAAGGGTCTTCACAGACGGCTGGTATAGGTAAACTCCGTCTGTGATAACACCATTATCATAGACGGGTTAGTTATGCTTCAATAACCGTCTGTAAAGACACATTATCATTGACGGTTAGTTATGCTTCAAAACCCGCCTGTGAAGACATATTATCATAGGCGGTTAGTTATGCTTCAAAATCCGCCTGTGAATACAAATTATCATAGACGGTTAGTAATGCTTCAATACCCGTCTGTGAAGACTTCTTATCATAGACGGTTAGTTATTCTTCAATAACCGTCTGTGATAAGACATTTATCACAGACGGTTATATATGCTGCACGACCCGTCTGTGATAAAGTATTTTCACAGACGGCTAGCCTAAGTAAAGAACCGCCTATGATAATCGGTCTTCACAGGCGGCTATCCTTAGTGAAGAACCGCCTATGATAATTAGTCTTCACAGGCGGTTTCACTTCTCCGCCTGTGAAATTGCGGATTATCACAGACTCTTCGTTTCAGGCGGTTTTAAAAGCCGTCTGTGATAATAGGTTTGGAGCCGCCTGTGATGAGGCTTATTGTAGTAGTGGCAGCTTTCAGCTAGCTTCGCAGCAACCTTTTTTTCTACACACTTTTGGCGTGTGTGTTGTCAGATATGAGCTGGAGGGTACGTACGTGTACGTAGACTAGCAAATAGTTACAATTTATATGCTTATGATGAGTTCTACTCCAAGAAGGTCTTGAACAATGATTAGCTAAAATCTAAATTTGTAAATTAATAATTATATTGATGATATGAGACAAGACAACAATTTTAAAATTT
This sequence comes from Tuctoria greenei, assembly GCA_036927565.1. Taxonomy (NCBI): domain Eukaryota; kingdom Viridiplantae; phylum Streptophyta; class Magnoliopsida; order Poales; family Poaceae; genus Tuctoria; species Tuctoria greenei. Next base: position 155,809,572 of record JAYESD010000001.1, read on the forward strand.
TTATACAATGTTGTTAAGCTCTCTCAGATAAACTTCTTAAAACACAAATGCCTAGTGTTTGATATTATTTACCCCTGCCGTCTCAAAAAATTGACATCTTTTCTTTCAAAAATGAACTAAAAGATAACAATTTTTTTAAAAACGAAGGGAGTACTTGTTTCTCAAGTTGGTATTATTTCTACCAGTGACAACAACAAGTGTTCGAGGGGTATTTTTGCAATAATTTAGTGAAAACAATGTTAAAGAATATGATGAGTGATAATATTATGTATGATTATTGTCTAGTCATACTCATTGAGTGGGATATTTTTTCGAAGTGGATTAAAATGATGAATAAGACATTCGTGTCATTGAAAAAATAAAAAAAGTAGTATTGTAAGTCGCTTTTATACCTATAGTTTTGAATAATCATTATTACATTTGAACTATTTATATTACACTTTTTAATTTAAAATTATCATATTATTTAGTATATGTACACCGAATTATGTTACAAATTTTACACTTATTTTATCTAATTTCATACAAAATTTTTTATGTGGCATACCCTTTAATAAAATGTTAGGTCCGCCACTGCGGTGCACACGTTTGAGGTCTCACAACAGCGATCCAATTCAGACAATTGGTACTTTTCAAGATAGTGTAATGTCAGTTATCCTTAACAAAACAGAAATAATTACTGGTTGTGTTGATGGTAATATTCAGACATTTGACATTCGAATGGGTAGGGAGACTGTTGATAATCTGGGCCATCCGGTCAACTGTATATCTTTGTCAACTGACGGCAATTGCCTTTTAGCAAACTCTTTACAAACTTTTGATCACTTTATTTCCAGCCTGGATCTCCCTTTGTTTACCAGTTTTCTGCAGTTGAACGAATGAGCCACATCAATCACTACTACAATAAGCCTTATCGCAGGCGGCTCCAAACCTATTATCACACACGGTTTTTAAAACCGCCTGAAATGAAGAGGCTGTGATAATCCGCAATTTCACAGGCGGAGAAGTGGCACCGCCTGTGAAGACACATTATCACAGGCGGTTTTTTACTTAGGCTAGCCGCCTGTGAAGATAAGTTATCACAGGCGGGTCGTGCAGCATATATAACCGTATGTGATAATTGTGTTATCACAGGCTGGTCATGCAGCATATATAATCACCTGTGATAATAGTCTTATCACAGGCGGATCTTGACCTACATCAAGCCGCATGTGAAGATAGTTTATCGCAATCGATTTCTACCATAACAGTAATCGCCTGTGATAATTAGGTTATCACAAATGGTTCTTTACCTATATCTAGCCGTCTGTGATAATTGTTTTTCACAGGAAGGTCTAGCCGTTGGTAAATAACCGCCTGTGATAAGGTATAACCTATGTAGTACTAGCTGTTGTTATTTATAATTTCCAGGTCAATTCAATATAATCACAGAACAGAAGTCAATAATATCATCACAGAAGTCAACAATATCATCACAGAAGTCATCTCACAGGAGTCAATTTCACTAAAACAATATACATATGTACAAGTTACACATACAATTCATCTCATAGTTTAGAAGTTTTCACTAAAAATTGTTTCTATTGGCATAGTCGCAAAGTTTTGGCACATCAGCTATTGCACCATTCTCATCAAAGAACTTCCCTCTTTTGTGCAAAATTTCGCGACGAATGAATTGACAGAGTTCAGCAGCAATCTTGTCGGCTCCTCCACCAGGAATACTTCTACAAACAGGCCATTCTTCGTTCATATTCTTCGTGTGCTACAATGAAACACATAATAAGGTTTAGAATGTGTTGGTTTGAACAATCTCAAAGTATAGATCAAAGTGAGAGTATACATGAATTTATTTGGTATTTTTGGAGCAGTTGCACTATGAGCAATTGAATTTTGAAGTTGGAATCAAAATATGAAAAAAAAATTTCTGGTAATATTGAACAACATAAGTATTAAACTATGCTAGTTACAATGAAAATGAAACTCAAAAGTAAGAAGATAAGATATCGACATTAAAGATAACTTACATCCTCACGATTCACTCTATATTCGCTAGCGGTTCGAAGATGCTCGCATACATAATGCCCGCATAAGACACTCCCAGCAGGCTGCTTTGGACAAGCATAATACGTATTAATGTCCAATGCATTCGTATTAGAAGGTCTCTCACTGCTAAGCTATTCCGCGTAAAACCGCCAAGCGCTGTAATACAAGAAATGTCATATAAAACTTGTCAACACATTCTAAATGTGTATAAATTAAAATTATTGAATAAATGTACGGTTTCAAACTGGAAAGGAAATATTTGTAACCATCTGGTGGGTAATCGGCCGAGTCCAAGACTGTTGCCATTCCCTGTGTTGGCTTGATGAAGATCATTATGTAGTGATCACTGCAAACATACAAACACACGTGTTAACAATTACTAATAATTGCTATTTCAATGTCATTGCTCAAACTTACTCGAAGTGGTACGGAGCCTTTACGAGGTCCTTGCCATCTCTGACAAAGGTAAACATCGCATGTCCTATGTAAGCTGCAACTTCTGTCCTTCTATCCTTCTTAAGTTTTGCGATTGGTTTTTCAAATTCTTTCTTTTCATGTGCTTGAACTTTGCTGAGTCTCGATCCGCCTTGACATCGAATAGCGTCTTTGCAATCTGTGTAGGGTCAAGGATACCTATCTTGCATTTCATATTTTCATTATCCATGTATTGCATCCTATTGAAGAAGTCCAAAATTGTTATAATCTCATGAAATGTGTATGCGTGTAGTAAGAAAAGCAAATGCAAAATATTAGAGGTACTTACAAGCACCAGATGAGTATCAAGTTGATTTCGAGCATGCCCTGATGGAAAAGGGAATGCAGCTCTTCAAATAAAATGACACATATATCTACTCCAATGCTCCAGAATGCATCTTTTGGAATATGAAATGTGACGCAAGAAAGATCATATTTTGTGCTGGTAAGGATGTACCACTCATGCATTCTTTTGAGCGGGGCAGGTTGTTTGCTAAGTTGTACGGATGTAATGAACGGCTTCTCATTCTTAAATTTAGGAGGAACATCCTCAAGCTTGTATATTGGAACTCCTGGTTTAAATAAAGCCATACGCCGATTATACATGACACCGTCTTCTTCCCACTCCTCGATATCTTCTAATGCTGGCTCATGAGAAGAACAAGATGCACTCGATTTTCTAATATTTTCCTTCATAGTTTCCAAATACTTTGACACTTCTGATGAAGGTTTCTTAATTTCGTATGAGCTAACTTTGATAGGCACTGATGATCGAGGAGTAGTTGTCGGAAGTTCGACACTGGCTTGTTGTTAAATCTGTTGTTCAAATGATTGCTCTTTACTCCCAACAGCTGGCTCTAGTACTACTTCAAGCTGTTGCTTAACTGGTTGCTCTTTACTAGCAACAGCTTGCTCTAGTACTGCTTGAATTTGTTGTCCAACTTGTTGCTCTTGGATATCTTTACTAGCAAGGTTACTATCATCCTTGCTGAGACATAGGGGGGTGGATCTTCCTGGACTGGGAGTGGATCTTCCTGGACTTTCGCCTTAGAAGATGGGGTTGTGGTATTTCGAGATAAGACGGGGCTAGAAATTGGCTCATCGTCCAACACGATATCGCGTCGGTGCCGAAGGATTAATTGGTTGACAACCTGCCCCAGAGTTGCGATCCCCTCAGGTGTGATGTGGTCTATTTCATAATCTACATAATCATTATCAATGATGTGAAGAACTTGCACCACAACATAATACAACGGAAGTGGATTCCCGTTGAAGTCAGGATCAGGCTGTGCCATAGCAGTGGCAACCTGTTCGGTTTTGTTTCCTGCTCTACCTATCGGGACAAGAAGACGACAAGATTTGTCGTTATCAATATCATCGACAGGGAACTTATGGGTTGACCCTGAGCCTGGCACAGAACCAACACTGCTAGGGTAGGCAGTTGGAGATACTAATTGCTCCTTTTGCACCGAAACCATCACTGTACTCGGTGCCACTAATTGTCCCGATTGTCTAAGTTGTTCAATTATTTCTTGCATATTTTCTTTGACCTTTTGAGCAATCGTTTCATCAAGTGTTTTCTTAAACTTCTCACATCTTATATATGTGTCTTTATCTTTAGGGAAACCATCTAGCTAAGACATTTGAGAAGAGACCGCTCAAACCCGTCCGCTGTGTTCAGGGTTTCCTAAGATAGCGGTAAGTTGGTCGCTCTCCCTCTTCGGCTTGAAGAGACCCTTCTGTTTCTTTTCAATTACTTCTTTCATTTTATCCTCTACTTCATTCAGAGAGTCAGGATTTTCAAGTTTTCCCTCGTTGGTCAAACCTGACCGAGCAAAGACCCACCGTTGAGTTCGCTCATCGCACCCTTCTAATGGGCGAGGATTGCCCTTACTGGTAATTTTGGCTAATATCTTATTCCATTTCTGAACTTTGGGGCCATATCCGGCAGACCCTAAGCGATGATGGTATTTGTTCTTTTGCAAGCTCTAACCTAGTTGCACTTAGAGCTTTAGCATCAGGTGTGCTCTTTTGATGAACAAACTCTTGCCACTGAGCTTGTGTGATTTTTCCCATCTTCGTTGGGCTAGGGACCTTATCGGCCTTAACATAAGCATTCATTTCACTCTTCCAACCACGAAACTTCTTGCCGCAAGAGACCAATGTTGTTTTTTTACAGCTTCTTTCGTGCCTTTCAGGAACTTGAATTGTTTCTTTATCCTTTCCCACAACTCATTCTTGGTCTGCTCGGGTAATTTCCTCCAATTCTCGGTTGTGATCGGCATGAGCTCCGTAAGAAGAAAACCGCATGCATTACGGTACTTGGTAACTGAATCCAGTGGTTCTTGGGGAAGCCCACCTGGACCGACCCTTGTAATGTACATGATACGATCCAATGGACCCTTATTGCGACCTTGTTACCCTCGTTTCCGCTTGAGTGAAGCTGAGGCTTCATCTATTGGAGAACCTTCTGCGGTTTTAGGAGCTGAAGTCACCTCGTTGTCTTCACGATTAATCTAGGTAGAAAAGAATTATAAGACTTCGTATACTTGACAACCAACATTAACTTGAACTGCTGAAGTTAAGATTCGTGATCCATACCTCGTCGGTAGGATCATATTCTGGGTCAGAGATCCTCTAAAGTCTTTTTAATTTTTATATTAGGAAAAGGATCTGATGGATCATGAAAGGAGTCTGAACTGCTAGAGTCAGTAAACTTCATATTGTCTTTTTTATTGTTACTACCAGCACCAGTCTTCTTAGAGCTTTCCATGCTAGAACTAATAAGACAAAAAATATAATAAATGGCATATTAACTCTACATGAAGTGTTGCATGAAGAAAAAGATGGAAGCATTCTAGGATTTGATAAGGCATTCTAGGATTTAAGGCGACTGACCAAAAGATTCCTATACATTGCGAGGGTGACAAGCATGTTAAAGTTGCTCACCAGCAATGACAATTTTATCTTCTTATTCTAAATAGGCAGTTACTTGTATCTCTGTTATGAGCACAAGCGATGTTCAACAGTCGTATGCGAGCACATTGCTTTGTTTGGCAAAAGGATAGCGACTCCGATCTCGAAGGAGCACAACCCTGTGAGATGAAGTGTGGGGCAGCTACACTCTATTTTTAGTATGAATGCTATTACCCACTCATGTTACCACCAAGTTCCCAGATTTTTAACTGAAATTTGGCAGAGCTTCCTTTGTATGTTGCTGATTTTGTTCACAATTTTCAAATAGAGAACATTGATATTTGCAGAAATAATATATTGCAAACTTGTTACACACATCCTCAGGATTCCATAAATGTAAATTATGAAGTCTTTTGATATCCTACTAGAAATTACGATCCAAATAGCAACTGAATACATAACTGTCCAGATTCTGGACTGTTACAACACCTTAAACGGTACTTCGATTTAGACCAGGTTATTACGTGTTTTAGTCTTATCATTGAATAGGAAATTGATAGAGGACTCTTTAATATTTCCAGAAATGTATATATATGCATAGGTTGCTTTTCTAATTTAAGAATTATGGCTGTTCAAAGTTTAGAAATTTTCTGGCTGTTTCAGATAGCACTGTACACAGGTACTAACTTCAACTCCAGTTTCTAATTAGTTCTAAACCGAATTTGAGGTAACAATGAATATAAAAGTTGTAGAATAGCTCTTCTCCTTTCAAAAAATGTATCACAATAGACTAGAGGAGCGTTCTACAGATAATTATGGCAAAATTTCATATGCTTGTCCACAATAGACTAGAAGGCTAACCAAGGATGCCTACCCTTTTCGGATTCCCGAATCCTAACCAAGGAAATATATGCAAGAAATCATTTGACTCGGCCGGCGGTGACAGCGAGGAGGGAGGCGGCACGGGGACAGAGGAGTGGAAGGTCGAAGGGTTTAGGGTTTACCGTGAAGATCGGCAGCGACGGCAATGGCTTCGCTCGGTGTACTTGGAAGTGACGAGGGCGAAGCTCGGCGGCGACGGCGAAGCTCGTTGACGATAGAGGCGAACACTTGGAGGCAAACAAAATTTTGGCAGCCTGACGGCATCTAAGTGTTTCGCCCGGGTTAGGTTTTTCCAACGCAGCTCGAGGGGTACATATAGACGCCTATTTTCTCAGGCGGATTTTAAGTACCGACCGCCTGAGAAGATGGTTATCGCAGGCGGGTTTTACTTATCAACCGCCTGCGAAGATTCAATTATCTCAGGCGGTTGGTAAGTAAAAACCGCCTGAGATAAACATCTTCTCAGGCGGTTATTCAGTAACAACTGCCTGAGAAGATCTTTACTTCTTCTTAATTAATATACATGATTAAATGTGGGCATTTAAAAAGGCAAAATTCCACTTTCTTGTAATATTATTGATTAGTAATTGTTATCATTAAATTTCACTTTATAAATTCTTTGAAATTGGTCAGAACATAAAAAACATATAACAATTTCTATTTTTCATTTTTCTATCTTGATGAATATAATGATTTTTTTTCATTTATTTTTTCAACGGACATTTTTATTCATCATACCAACCTCTATGATTTTTTCGATTTTTTTTAAATTTTTTTTAATCAATTTGTGTTCATAATTTGATGAATGCCTCATATGTATATGAGCATTTAGTTAGAATGATGGATAATTTGAATTTTGACATGTTGGAATGCTTTAAAAAATTAACAAAATTCATACATGTATAAATAATACAAATATGTTCATACAAACAAATTTCAGTGAAGAATCCTTTTTTAAGAGGTTCACAAATGTGAATATATGTGAGTAGAAATTAATTTGATATTTATCAAAACATTACAATGTCAGCTATACAAGTTTTAAAATATTTAGTTCAGGTGGTAGATGTTAATTTTTGAAAATATAGAAGATAGAATCATCGAATTTGGACTCAATTTGCAGAATCTATATATGTTTGAGTATTTATATTAGAATCTAAATAAAAAAGAAGCAAGGGAAAAGGAAACTGAAGAACAGGCTCGGGCATTATCTCACACGGTTGGTAAGTAAAACCCGCCTGAGATAAACATCTTCTCAGGCGGTTATTAAGTACCAACCGCCTGAGAAGATCTTTACTTCTTCTTAATTAATATTCTTTATTAAATGTGCGGCCTTTAAAAAAGAAAAATTCCACTTTCTTGTAATATTATTGATTAGTAAAGGTTACCATTAAATTTCACTTCATAAATCCTTTGAAATTGGCCAGAACATAAAAAACATATAACAATTGCTCTTTATTATTTTTCTATCTTGATGAATATAATGATTTTTTTCATTTATTTTTTCAATGGACATTTTTATTCATCATACCAACCTCTATGAATTTTTTCAGATTTTTTAAATTTTTTTTGGATCAATGTGTGTCATAATTTGATGAATGCCTCATATGTATATGAGCATTTAGTTAGAATTATGGATAATTTGAATTTTGACATGTTGGAATACTTTAAAAAATTAACAAAATTCATACATGTATAAATAATACAAATATGTTCATACAAACATATTTCAGTGAAGGATCCTTTTTTTTAGGAGATACACAAATGTGAATAATATGTGAGTAGAAATTAATTTGATATTTACCAAAACATTACAATATCAGCTATACATATCTTAATATATTTGGTTCAGGTGGTAGACGTTAATTTTTGAAAATTATAGAAGAAAGAATCATCGAATTTGGAGTCAATTTGCAGAATCTATACATGTTTGAGTATTTATATTGAAATCTAAATAAAAAAGAAGCAAGGAAAAAGGAAACTGAAGAACAGGCTCGGGCATTATCTCAGGCGGTTGGTAAGTAATACCCGCGTGAGATAACATTTTCTCAGGCTGTTACTAAGTACCAACCGCCTGAGAAGATCTTTACTTCTTCTTAATTAATATCGTTGATTAAACGTGGGGCGTTTAAAAAGGCAAAATTCCACTTTCTTGTAATATTATTGATGAGTAAAGGTTACCATTAAATTTCACATTATAAATCCTTTGAAATTGGTCACAACATAAAAAACATATAACAATTGCTATTTTAAAATTTTCTATCTTGATGAATATAATGATTTTTTCATTTATTTTTTCAATGGACATTTTTATTCATCATACCAACCTCTATGAATTTTTTCAGATTTTTTTAAATTTTTTTGCATCAATGTGTGTTCATAATTTGATGAATGTCTCATATGTATATGAGCATTTAGTTAGAATGATGGATATTTTGAATTTTGACATGTTGGAATGCTTTAAAAAAATTAACAAAATTCATACATGTATAAATAATACAAATATGTTCATACAAACAGATTTCAGTGAAGGATCCTTTTTTTAGGAGATACACAAATGTGAATAATATGTGACTAGAAATTAATTTGATATTGACCAAGATATTACAATGTCAGCTATACAAGTTTTAAAATATTTTGTTCAGGTGGTAGGTGTTAAATTTTTACAAATATAGAAGAAAGAATTATCGAATTTGGACTCAATTTGCAGAATGTATACATGTTTGAGTATTTATAGTGTAATCTAAATAGAAAAGAAGTAAGGGATAAGGAAACTGAAGAGGCTCAGGCAATTATCTCAGGCGGTTGGTAAGTAATATTCGCCTGAGATAATCTTTTTCTCTGACGGTTATTAAGCACCAACCGCCTGAGAAAAAATTAAAAACCACTTGTAAAAAACGGATGCCTATATAAAGACCCCCCACCACAGTCAAAACGTAACCCTGGAGAATTTCCATTGACGTCGCAAGGCTGCCGAAATTTCCCACCGCCGCGCCGCCGCCCAGCCCGCACTGTCGCACCGCCGCCCAGCCTGACACCGCCACGTCTCCACCCAGCCCCGCGGAGGCATGACTCTACCCACCCCCACATCGCCGCCCCATCGTGCTGACGCCCCGCGCCACAAGGTACCTAGTAAATTCTCATAGTTTCCTTATTATGCAATGCTACCTTTATTTTTCCTTACGCATATAGTTTCCTTACTTTTTCTTTGTATATTTTCATTAGCTGATTGGCTACTAGTTTTGTGTGTTCTGGTATACGGATTGTGTCCTTTTGCATGTGTAAGGACTATATTGATGTATGGACTATATGGATTGTGTCCTTTTGTGTGTTCCGCTAGTTTGGTCTTTTAGATATTGATGTATGGACTATATTGTATTTAGCTTATTGTAGTTCGTACCTATTATGTGATGTGAATATGATGTTTAATTAACAGATGGTATTGTAATATATATATAAAATGCATGAAGTTTACCCGAACTTATAATTGTAGTTTTATGTGTTTTCCTTTCCAATATGTTACTTGTGTTTGCGTACCTCCTGCTTACATATATTTCGGAGGAGTGATTAGGGTTAGGTTTCTAGGAAGATGGTTTTATAACTCACCCATTTAGTTACCATCGTTGGATGGGATCCGACGTTAAGATATAACGAACCGGATCCCACCCAGACCTAGCCCATCCTACTGGGCCTGTTATCCCCACGACTTCAATCCTTCACCCCCGCTTGCTACGCCCGACGCCTTCGACTCTGTCCGCCTCAAGGCGTCGCCCGTCTCCTCAAGAATCCAATCGACGCCGCCTAGCGCCTCCCGTCCACCACGCTTTCTGTTCGTCGTCGATCTTAGAGTCTTATTTGACGTTGCTGCCGCTCTCCTACGTGCCACCTCTCTATACAACTCTGTATCGACTTGGTATTACCGTAAAAACCTTGAAGACGACCGAACATCGATTAGCCATCAACTAGGGTCGATTAGTCGCCCTAATGAACAGACCTACATTATACTAGTATTCACTCATCTGATACAGTCTTGTTATGTCTCTGTAAATTCATTTTGTAGAAGACCTTTAGGGAATATTTGTGGCCAAATTTTGTAAATGTTACAAAAATTCTATTATTGAAGCATGGACCGTCGAGCGTGGATGTATAACATGCAAAGCTCCGATCCTATGTACATTCATAATGTTGCAAATTTTATTGAAGCATCCAAGAGATATGCAAAGTCGCAAAAGATAGATGACATATTATGTCCATGTATCGACTGCGAAAATAAGATTGCTTGGAGGGATACTATAGTAATCCAATCTCATTTGGTGAAAAGAGGTTTAAAAAAAACTATACAATATGGACAGAGCATGGTGAGTTAGATACACATGATGTGGATGGTTCAGATGATGATAATGTTCATATCGATGATGGTAGTGACAATCAAGATGGTGATGATGATGATGAGTTTGATTGTGAGGAGATGTTGCGTCACATTGAACCATATGTATTGACTTCTATGGGAGCAAGCAAAGGTTTAAGTAAAATGGAGACATTGCAGGATGCGGCGATGGAGCTTTTATATGATGAATCAAACGATTGAGATAAAGAGTTTACTACATTGCGTGCAGTCTTAGAACTACTAAAGTTGAAAGCTACGCACGAATGGTTTGATTGTAGTTTATCTGATCTTTTGAATCTTATGGCAGAAATTCTTCCAAATGCAAATAAACTGCCCAGAAGCACATATAAAGTGAAGAAACTTCTTTGCCCGATGGCACTCGGTGTGACAAAAATACACGCTTGTGTGAACCATTGTATTCTGTATTGCAAAGAGCATGAGCTCGCAACTAAATGCCCCGTTTGTGGTGTTAGTAGATATAAGAAGGACTACAATCACCAGTATGTTACCATCATGAAAAAGTCTCAGAAGAATAAGAAGTTTATTATTGGTCCTGAAGGTGATGATGACGATACTTCTGGTGATGCAGGCGGGAAGAATAAGAGAAAAATTTCTACCTTGGTGATGTGGTGCCTTCCGGTAATTGATCGCTTGAAGCGTTTGTTCTCAAACCCTAGGGAGGCTGAATATATGCGTTGGCATTCCGAGCAACGCAAGAAGAATGAAAAACATATTCGACACCCTGGTGATGCAACGCAGTGGAAGAATTTTGATATTCAGTATCTAGAATTTGCAAAGGAAATCAGAAATGTGAGGTTTGCCTTGGGTACAGATGGAATGAATCCGTTTGGTGAAAAAAGAGCATACACAGCACATGGCCTGTGGTCTTAATGATGTACAACATACCGACGTGGTTGTGTCACAAAATAAAATATATCTTGTTATCTGTTCTTATCCAAGGTTCGAAACAACCCGGCATCGAAATTGATGTGTTCTTGGAACCTTTAATGGAAGATATGGCGAAATTGTGGGATCACGGGGCACGTACATGGGATGAGTACAAGCGGGAGTATTTCATGCTAAGAGCAATGATATTCGTTACCGTGCATGATTATCCGGACTGTTTACATTATCGGGACAAATGAAAAAGAAGAAAGGTTGAAAGATGGTGTACATGAGACACTGACGGTTCTTGACAGATACACACAAGTATAGAAAGATGAAAGAACAATTTGATAACAAAATCGAAAAAGATACTGCACCAAAACCTTATAGTGGAAAACTTGTGTTCGAAAAGGTCAAGAACATTCACATTGCTTTCGGTAACGGCAAAAAATGTAAAGGAATTAAGAGAAAGAAAATTACATCTTTGGATGATACAACTGACATGGCTTTAAAGAAACAATCAATTTTTTTCAAGTATCTTCCGTATTAAAAGAATCTGGGATTTTGCCATAGTATTGACTTGATGCACGTTACAAAGAATATATTTGACAGCATCATTGGGACCTTGATAGACATGCCGAGGAAAACAAAGGACAGATTAAATTCACGTATGGACCTAGTAAATCTTGATTTGAGACCAGAGCTTCATCTAGTAGAAAAGGCGAACGGAAAGCATTACCTTCCCCCAGCCAGCTACAACTTGACGCTAGAAGAGAAAAAAAGCAATTTGCGAATGCTTGCGTGGGATCAAAGTGCCCACGAGTTTCTCATACAATATCCGCAAACTAGTCTCGATGAAAGACTTGTCTTTATTCGGTAATTCTAACGACTATCACATGATGATGACAGTGTTCCTTGCCATTGCAATAAGAGTCATCAAACCTGAGCATATAAAAGTTGTCATCACACATTTGTGTTACTTCTTCAATGTAGTATCGCAAAAGGTGATAGCACGTGAAGATTTAGACTATCTAAAAACATACATTGTCGAGACTATGTGCAAGCTTGAGATGTGTTTCCCACCATCCTTTTTCGATATGCAAGTACACCTAATCATACATCTTGTTGATCAGATAAAAGTATTGGGGACACTATATTTACATCATATGTTTTCGTTGGAGAGATATTTAGGAGTATTAAAAGGTTACGTGTGGAACCGTGCTCACCCAGAGGGTTCAATTATGAAAGTATACACCACTGAAGAAGTGATTGAGGGTTGCGCTGATTACATCAAAGATGGAAAATAGATAGGTGTGCCTATACCAGTACATGAGGGTAGACTATGTGGGAGAGGCAAAGTGGGTAAGTTAACTTTTATTGTTCAAGATTACAAGAATGTACAACGTGCACATTTTGGTGTACTACAACAGCTCGTAATAGCTGAGTCGTACATTGAGGAACACCAAATTGAGCTTTGTGATAAAAACCAAGACCGCACAAAGGACTGGATCATGAAAGAGCACATAAGATGTTTCACTGAATAGTTAATAGACAAAAATATATCATACGGAAACACTATAGAAGAGGCAACAATGAAGAAGTTAGCTTCTGGCCCATCTGCTTTGGTGACATCATGGCAAGCATATGACATCAATGGTTATACATTTTACACTAAAGAAAAAGATGGTAAGAGTGTGGCACAAAAAAGTGCTGTTCGTATTGAGGCTTATGATTCACAAGGCCAAAAGACCACATACTTCAGATTCATAGAGGAAATATGGGAACTCGATTATGGCGAAAGAATGGTAATGCCCATATTTAAGTGCCAATGGGTCAAACATCTTGATGGTGTGAAAGTGGACTATTACGGGCTGACAATGGTAGACTTGAATAAAGTGGGATATAAAGATGACCTGTGGGTTCTCGCCGATAGTGTTGCACAAGTTTTTTATGTTTAAGATCCAGAAATTAAGAAGATGCATGTAGTTGTTTCTGGAAAGCAAAATATTGTTGGGGTTGAGAATTTGGGTGATAATGAAGAGGAATATAATCAGTATGAAGAGATGTACCTTTTCACCGAACCAGAAAACATCAAGCGTGTAGAGAGAAGCATTAAAAAGAATTTGAAACCCTATATGCGAGAAGATGTCAATGGTGAAAAAATGTATGATATATATTGTATATATTTGTATCTTTTGAAATCAACTTAGAACAATGCTCTATTTCAGCTTTAGATAGCATGTTTCGACATTATTAAATTCAACTTCTGTTTTGAACATTATTAAATTTAGTATGTGTATATAAATTTCTTCTGACCTATGATGATCAGGCTTGCCTTCCAACATCTCGGTTCCAAATAACATCTAGAAGCACAACTATTGAAGCTTCTGTCAAGCTAATCCCTTCACAGCAAGCTCTTGTGGATGCAAGTAACACCCGAGACTCATCATTTGGATTGTTAAAAGCTTCAATTGAAGTCTGATGACACTTCCCGTCCATTTGAGGTCTTGTTTGGATAGGAGTGGATCCACTTCAATATAAGTGACTTGAGGTGGATTGAGGAGAAAATTAGTTCATTCTTCACTTCAATCCAACTAGATTTAGTACACCCAAAAAAGCCCTGAAAGATTTCTTTCTCTTCGCTCCATTTTAAAAACTTACGAAGATGCTACTTTATCAATTCTAATGGCTGAATATATTGACTACAAATCAGTACCATCTCTCTTAGTGCTTCACACAAGCGACAAAGCGTACAACTTCAATCAAAAATCTTGTTTTTACCATTTTCATAAGAATTTGACCTTAATCTTTCAAGCATAGATTTATCAATAATTGAAGCTTGCTCATCAGACATGTTAATGGCAGTTACAAGTGAAGGGTGTGTCGAAGCTAACAAAATCTCAACGGGACTGAACACAAAGAGATGCTGTATATGAGTGACAATGTCCAGGTTAGACAGCATGAAGCTATGATGGCAACCTTCAACGACATGAAAAGTGGTGCCAAGGTTATGCTTGCATCAACCAAGACATGTTGTGAGGGTATAACACTTGTTGGGGCAAGCATAACCTTGGCCAAGGCTATGCTTGCCCCAACAAGTGTTATACCCTCACAACATGCCTTGGTTCATGCAAGCATAATCTTGGCATCACTTTTCATGTTGTTGAAGGTTGTCATCATAGCTTCACGCTGTTTAACCTGCACATTGCCACTCATATGCAGAATCTCTTTATTTTCAGTCCGATTCAAATTTTGTTAGCTTCGACACATCCTTCACCTATAACTGCCATTAACATGTGTGATAAGGAAGCCTCACTTATTTGATAAATCTATGCTTGAAAGATTAAGATTAAATCCCTATGAAAGTGTAAAAACAAGATTTTTGATTGAAGTTGTTCGCTTACTCGCTTGTGTGAAGCACTAAGAAAGTAGGTACTGATTTCTAGTCAATATATTTACGCATTAAAACTGAGAAAGGAGCATCTTCCTAAGTTTTCAAATGGACAGGAGGAAAATAAATCCTTCAAATGGATGGGAAAATCCTTCCAAGGATCGTCAGACTTCAAATTGATGCTTTCAACAATCCAAATGATGAGCCACGGGTGTTACTTGCATCTACAAGAGCTTGATGTGCGGGGATTAGCTTGACAGGAGCTTAGCAGCATCACAAACGGTTCTTAAGCAATGACCGCTCGTGGAAATCATGTATTTTCTCAGGCGTTGGTTTATTAATAACCGCCTGTGGTGTTAGGTACATCACAGGCGGTTCTTAATTAATAACCGTCTGAGAAAATACATAATTTCCACGGGCGGTTGTTTTTTATAATCCGCATGTGATGTTCGGTTATCACATGCTATTATTATATCATTCTTCATCACAGTCATATTTTTTACGAACCGCCTGTGTTTGAAAAATCCAGGCGCATGTGAAAATGCTTTTTGTAGTACTGAATGCAGCTGGAATGCTTGGACTTCTATTTGTAGAACAGCCCGGTCAGTCGGTCACATCCTTCAGTTTAATTAAAACAGATGACATGACGCTGAATGGTTGCACATGTGGACTAGAGACCATGATTTAGCTGTTGACCTCGTTTCCCATATTAATTTGGTTGCTTTATGTGCTCGACTTTGACCAACCACTTGGCCTTGTTTCTATATCATTCCACCCTAGTTCTTGCCCTAATCTATCAGTGACTTGGTTCTGCAGCTCTGATGAGCCGTACTGTGGAGGTCCTATATTGCTGCAGTTGCAAGCTACTCTTTGTGCAGAATTTGGGCATGCTTCAATTTCTTTTTGGTGCACAATTAAGCTTCCAGTTAGCATGAACACTGGAGTGCATGCCTTATTGGGCACTTAGCAAGTTAAATATACCATTTTCTCCTGGTCTTCCCTTCTTTTGAATTCTTTCCCGTGGTATTTGCAAATAATGACATACTACGTCCTGGTCACCCTTGAATTCTGGTCAAACCTCCAAGTGGCACCGTCCCTTTCATGTTGCTCTATGCAAGCACGCACTGGAATATCGCATCATGGTTTCTCCACCAAATCCTGATACAATCTAGCGGTGCCTGGTAGTTATTGTTCTATGTTAAGCTATTATACAACAATCAGTTGCACCCAAAACACTCCACTCTCACGTGCAGGATCCTCATACATAAATGTAAAATAGGAGTTGGCTACAATTATTTAATAAATTGTGTCCGTTAGGATTCGAACTCGATGCCTCTAGCTCTAATAGCATGTTAAATTACTATGCACATTAGTTGTACCAAAAAATTCGAAAGGATGGACAATTAACTTCAACATTCTCCAATGGCTCTACAATTTGATCTTTCCTAAGACAATAGAGATGGTCGTGACTCCATACACGAGGGGAACCCACCCGGACTGACAGTGTCAATGGTATCACCAATCTCTAAAAATTTCCAATAGGGCAGATAACTATAGAAAATTGATTCTTTTTTTTGGTGCGTCCTTTGAGTCTTGCCATTTTTTTAGTACGAATTGCTTGTGCCGCATGTACACCAACTTATCGGAATATGGAAAGTACACCGATGGTGTTTGGTCCGCGCATACTACACATGTCATCTTCCCTTTGACTTGCCTAGCTACTGCTAAGCATGTTGGCTTATACTCCTTCTTAGTTCGAAATATTCGTCACCAGTTAGTTCATTTTTTAACTAACTGGTGATAAATATTTTGAACCAGGATGGAATAATTGATTGTAACGAAGATAATAGCTCTAATATTGATGTGCTCTTTTTGGTGCTCATACACAAGACACGGATCTTGCCATACTTTATGCATGTCTTGTAAGGTAATCGGCGGTACGCTACTCTAGCAACTCTACCGTGTCACCCAGGAAACATGCGAGTACAGAGGTCATGGATCGTTACCACTAGATGTGCAGCCTAGCGGAACGTAGATGTGCGTCGGTGCAGGGGAGGTAGACGATCTCGTTCGTCTCCTCCTCGTCCTCATCACGGCAGTAGGCAGACAATCACGATCGTCGTAGCCGATCAGCGCAGCAGTAGCAGCAGCGCCTCCACGGAGTCCACACATACGGAGAGGAACACTGTGCGCCGGTGTGCTAGCACCGCGCGCACGGCAAGGATCTCAGCGTGAGGCCTTCGAGGGGTGGTGGCTAGGGCTGCCACGTGGTGGGATGATTAGCCCCTAACCCTACCCCTCATTTATAGGCATACTAATGGGCTTTTAGGTCGCAGGCCCATTAGTACCCTAATTGCTTATGAATCAAATATCCAATAGGCCTTAAACCAAATTGTTATGATTGCCTCTTGGGCACATCACACACAATCTCCCACTTGCACTAGAGACAATCATCTAGCCAAGATTTTTGATATTCCAACTCCTTAAGTGTGTGACCTGTTAGGTTCATGTGCAGTCGGTTGTGAATGGAAACTATTTCCAACCACAAGTCAGTAGATGTACCTAGCAGGACATACTGACTCCCAAATGTACATAAAGATCATATCGGCCGAACCTAGATACATTCAACATACTAATCCCTTTGACTCACGATACCAGTCAAGCTCAAGGCGAGATGCGTGTCATCCTTGTGATAGCTCGACCATTCACTTGATCAAATAGTGGATTCATTCCGTGACTAACTTTTAGTCACTGTGATTAACCTTTAATCATGTAACACCCACTATTTTAGAGAGAAAAAAATTGTAAAATGAATTTTTCAAGAAGTAAAATCATTTTCTTGGGAATAAAATTCATATAAGGCAAGATGCATCATATTTGAATGATTGTGTGAATTTTTGAAAATTCAAATTCGCTAGAAATTTGGTTTACAAATTCAAAACATAAAACAAAAGAAAAAGAAAACAGAAAAGAAAAAGAAAAGGGAAAAGAAAAAGGAAAAACGCCCCTGGGCCGAATTCCCCAATCCGGCCCAATTTTTCCCCGCTCTCCCGCGCCGTCCCGCGCCTCCTCTCCCCTCCCTCCCTCTCTGCTAGCCGGGTCCCGCGCGCCAGCCTCACCCCGCGCCGCACCCTCTCTCCCCCTCGCTGCTAGCCGGCCCCGCCTGTCAGACCCGTCGCCCACCTCCCGTTGCGCCGCACCGTAACGCCTGCATGCGATAATACCGCGCCGCCCACTTTTCCCCCTATTCATTCCCGGCCATTTCACCCCAATCAAGTGTCTCGTCGTGCCCATGATGGCCGCCGACCGTTTCTACTCTGAATCCCCTATAAAAACTCGGCCATTCCCCTCAATTCCTCACCCCGGTGATCAAAACCTTAGCTTCGACAAGCTCGGGGTCTGTCGGACATCACCATTGGGGTGGAACGTCGCTGCATCACCGATTCCATCATCGCCGACGAGCTCCTCCGCCGTCCATCGACGCCGACCATCCTCCATCCAATTTCCGACCGTGCTACAACCTCTGAGTCGGGGCCAGAACCCACCCTTAACCTTCAAGAGAAGCAGTTCCCCGACGACCCCGAGACACAGTTTGGAGGCAAGTTCCTTGACCATCTTGCACCCCTTTTTGTTAAGTTTTAGTTAGTTGCATGCTAATTAAAATATGAAACCTATGTTATGATTTCATAGATTTTTCCACAATATTCCTTGTCAACACGATTTGGGCGTTTTATTATTATTTAGAAATACGCTTAGCCATGCTTAATTGAAATATGATCTATTAATTTACTAGTTTACATTTGAAGTACTTTGATTCATGAATTGATGGCTATAATGGAAATTAGTAGATAGGAATCTGATAGGGGGTTTTGTATGGATTGGTGCATGCGTGCACAAGACCTTGGTTTGGGGCTTGGCACCTATCGGATTCTAAAGACCGGTTTATGGAAGAAGTTGCTAAGCCTTCTAGTATCACCACATAATTGTATATGGGACAACATGGTTTAGTAATTTGGTCTCTCCTAATGTAGCATAGGTAATTGAACGGGCGGTGAATGGGTTTTGCCTTGGGACCCGCAGGGCTCAAGAGGGGGCTTCTCCTGGCGGAGGGAAAATAGACTCCAGGTGCTGGAGCAGTGAAACCTTAGAGTACGAGAACCATTGGAAACACCTCGTAGTGATCTCCTGGCCACACACCTACGGAAGTGTGTATTGTGGTTAGCTACAACGGGCATCAGGGAGGTTTACCTTAGTCCACCTGGCAACAGGGGACAAAATCACGAACTGTGGGTAAAGGATACACACTCTGCAGAGTTTTGTCAAACTGTCTAGACAGCCATGCTCACAGACACGAGCGGCTTGGAAACCAAATTCATAATTAGCACATGGTTACTAAATGGATGGTTTGGGGTTGGTCTTATCTGGTTTAATTTTGGGATGTTGGTTGGGATTTCACCTAGTTGTAGGTGCTTAATAAACAATTAAGAGTAGGTTGTTACTGCTATAGTGCTTAACCTTTTAATTGCCTTCCTTGTTGTGAACCACACATGACATAACTTCCCAACTTGCGAGTACCGTTGGTACTCAAACTTGTTAGTTGCATATTCCCCCCCAGTCTACGAAGACGCAGAGGTGGAGAACCAGGACTTCTACGGAGACCCCGAATAGATGTTCTAGGCTGGCGCTCCCCCGTGCAACGCCTGTTTTTGGAGCCCTTGTTATGTTTTTCCGCTGCTTGTGTACTTTTATTTTAGACCCGGATGGTCATTTATGTAATAAGGTGATGTAATCGAACATGGTATTATATTTGGTATTTCACTTTCGTCTACACATGTATGAGTTGAACTGATCCTGGCATACATGTGGAAAGCATCTGGTTGTCTTCTTATTACCAGGTGTGACAAAGTGGTATCAGAGCAAGGTTGCCCGTAGGACGCAAGCCTAGATAGAAAAGGACGATTTAAGGACTTTACTATTTATTTTAAAATATTATTAGTTGTAAAATTTCTTTGTATTCTTTACCTTGCACTTATTTCACTTACTCTTTAATTTGTTTTATTACTGACACTCTCCTGTTTCAAAATCTTAGATGGCCAACGTCAGGAGAACCGCTCGCATGTCAACTGGAGGCTATGTTCCCAACCGAAGGATTGCTGCCCGCCGTACCCCACAAAATGATCCTCGACGTGCGGTGGTGATTCGTACCGATGGAAGAGCTGCAGGACGACTTCGACGTCGACTTCAAGCTATACTGCTTGACGCCCGCTACAGACACGAGAGACTGGCACTTACCTACCACTCTATTGGGATGCAGCGTCCCTACCGGATCGAGTGGTCATGCAAGCTATTTGTCTGCTATGGGGATGAACTACTCAAGGTGCACCGTACCCCTACTGCAAGGAGCTACCGATGCCATGCTGAGCAGGATGTCAGCTGGGAGGCCATCACCTATTGGAGCCACACTTACCGCTACCACCTGCGGAACTCAGTACACGCTTACACTCCCCAGCGTCCCAGCGGCACTGGCAACTTCGTCACCAGGTACGTGGAGGGTCCCCTGACCCTTCCACGGACTCACCAGACAGTTGATGACGTGGAGCGCCTCAGCATTCGCCTCCACAAGGCTCAACAAGAAATTTAGGATGTTCGTGACTTGGCAGCACATTATGAAAGGCAAGTGAGGAGGTACCATCGGATCACCGACGAGGACCCAGATGGGTATGCTTCAGACACCTCCACTTGGATTCCGGACTCTCCTGACCGCCGTGTTGGTCGTGGCGACACCGACTCGATGGACTACTCTTCAGATGAGGAGCCAGACTCAGGGGAGCCTTCTGTGCCGCAGCAGCCAGCCAACTCTCCTCCGCATGGCAACGAGTCTCGTGGCAGCAACTCGGGATATGATGGAGATGACGATGAAGACCCAGACGAGGAGGAGGACCCCGAGGAGCGAGAGTAGACTCTGGCCTGCCCTACAACTCAAGATTAAGACACTTACCCATGAGTTGTAATAAGAGCGATGTAGTGATGATTTGTGTAATCTTGAGTTGTATGATTTTGTTTTGAGAACTTGACTATCCATGTTTGTGTTTGTCTAATGAAAGTGATCTTTATTTCTCTATCTCCTTATGGATGCATATAGTGGGAAAGACGTATAAAATAGTTTCTCTCTTATCTTTTTGTTCTAAAGCAACACCCCAATCTCAGATGGCAGGAAGAGGAAGAGGACGTGGGCGTGGTGTGCCACCCAATCAAGATAATGAAGTCCCACTACCTCAATGGAATGGAAGAGGTGCTCGTGGGGCACCAGCTGCAAACCAAATGCAGCATATGATGGCTATGCAACTTCAAATGATGTAAAACTTGACACAAATTGTGAACAACGTGCAACAGGCTCATCAAGCACCACCACCACCCCCACCTCCAAGATTTTGCTTAAGAGACTTCATGAACACTCAACCCCCACGTTTCTCCAATGCCACGGAACCCATGGATGCAGATGATTGGATCAATACTATTGAAAGTAAACTAAGGATTGTACAATGTGAAGGAAGGGAAAGGGTGTTATTGGCATCACATCAACTACATGGACCTGCAGCCGATTGGTGGACCGCTTTTACTGCAGCCCATGGCAACCCAGACAACATTACCTGGGAAGAGTTTAGAGAAAACTTCCGCAATCATCATTTACCTGCAGGAGAAATTCAAGCCAAGCGAATGGAGTTCCTAGCACTGAAGCAGGGGAACATGAACATAAGGGGGTATTTCAACAAGTTTACACAATTATCTCGGTACGCCCTGGAGATGTTGACACTGATGCCAAGAAACAATTCTGTTTCAAAGTGGGACTGGACAAAGAAATACAGTTGATGATGTCTTCCAGTGACTATGCTAGTTTCCAACATCTGGTGGATAAAGCTTTCATGGTAGAAAGAAAGAAGAAGGAGTGCGAAGGAGAAGACCACAAAAGGAAGATGATGATGGGGCAATCTTCAAGTAGCAATCGTCCTCGCTTTAACCCACAGCAATCGGGACACCTGAGTCGTCCCATGGGCAACAACCAAGGACAGCGGTACACTAACAACTCTTCATTCAGTCCTCAATCTCAGTATGCGCGGCCCCAGTACCAGCAGATGCCACCACAACGCCCTCAAATGTATCAACAACGTCCTATGACTTCAAACCCTCGGCCAACTGGGCAACCACAGCAAAATCAACAAAGAAACAAGGCTCAAGACACCAGTACCCGGGGAGCTTGCTATATATGTGGTGACAAAGGACACTACTCCAACAACTGCACGAAAAAGCATTCGCAGTAGAACCAGTCCAGAGGAAGGGTCAATCATGTTATTCTGGAGGAAGCTCAAGACGCATCGGATGTGGTAATCGGTACGTTCCCTGCTGATTCCCATCCTTCTACAGTATTGTTTGATTCTGGTGCAACACATTCGTTCATAGCAAAAGAATTCATAAGAAGACATGGAATGAATGTTACATTAATGAATCAAGTATTAGTAGTCAACTCTCCTGGAGGAGAGATGCTGACAAGGCAAGTATGCCCTAATGTAAGCATAAGCATTAGGGGGGCAGCATTCTTAGCAAACCTTATAGTGTTGGAGTCACAAGGAATAGACATTATTCTCGGAATGGATTGGTTAACCAAGCACAAAGGAGTGATCCACTGTGCTACGAGAACAGTATGTCTGACTCATACGGATGGCACAAACGTGGAGTTTCGTCCTGATCAAGCACTAGTTCAGAAAATACGACTCAACCAGGTTGAAGGAGTACAAGAGATCAAAGTTGTTTGTGACTTTCCGGATGTGTTCCTGATGAACTACCGGGTATGCCCCCTGACAGAGAAATTGAATTCATCATTGAATTAGTACCTGATACAATACCAATTTACAAGCGACCATACAGGATGGATGCTAAACAATTGGCAGAATTGAAGGATCATATCAATGAGTTGTTAGCAAAAGGATACATTCGTCCTAGTTCCTCACCTTGGGGAGCTCCAGTGATATTTGTGCCCAAGAAAGATGGCACACAAAGATTATGTGTGGATTATCGTGCACTCAACGCAGTAACTATCAAGAACAAATATCCTTTACCAAGGATTGAGGATTTGTTTGACCAGTTGAGAGGTGCATGTGTGTTCTCGAAGATTGATCTGCGATCAGGGTATCACCAATTGAAGATACGACCCTCGGACATACCAAATACAGCATTTGTTTCAAGATATGGATTATATGAGTATACAATCATGTCTTTTGGTTTAACTAATGCCCTGGCTTATTTCATATACCTTATGAATAAGGTACTTATGGAATATCTGGATAAGTTTGTCGTGGTGTTTATTGACGACATTTCGATATTCTCCAAAAGTGAAGAGGAACATGAGGAGCACCTAAGATTGGCTTTACAGAAACTTCAGGAACATCAGTTGTATGCAAAGCTAAGTAAATGTGAGTTCTGGTTAAAGGAAGTGTCATTTCTGGGACATGTTATATCACAGGGAGGAATAGCAGTAGACCCCAGTAAAGTGAAAAATGTTCTGAATTGGAAAACACCAGAAAATGTTGGGGAAATCAGGAG
The DNA here is from genome assembly GCA_036927565.1 of Tuctoria greenei. Classification (NCBI taxonomy): domain Eukaryota; kingdom Viridiplantae; phylum Streptophyta; class Magnoliopsida; order Poales; family Poaceae; genus Tuctoria; species Tuctoria greenei. Next base: position 155,833,145 of record JAYESD010000001.1, read on the forward strand.
TTTCTTGAGCTTGGCTGGCTATTATCGCCGGTTTATTGAAGGATTCTCAAAAATATCTCGTCTGTTAACCAAGTTACTTGAGAAGGGAGTTGCGTACAAATGGACACCAGAGTGTGAAGCTAGTTTTACAGAGCTAAAGAAAAGGTTGACTACTGCTCCAGTGTTGATTATGTCGGATATGCAGAAAGAATTTGCAGTTTACTGTGATGCATCCGGACAAGGACTGGGATGTGTACTAATGCAAGAGGGACATGTAGTGGCTTATGCATCACGTCAACTCAGAAAGCATGAAAGAAATTACCCTACTCATGACTTTGAGTTAGCAGCAGTGGTTCATGCATTGAAGTTATGGAGACATTATCTTATAGGAAAAAGAACTGAAATTTATACGGACCACAAGAGTTTGAAGTATATCTTCACCCAACCAGATCTAAATCTCAGACAACGCAGATGGTTGGAACTTATCAATGATTTTGATGTCGGAATCAACTATCATCCTGGGAAAGCTAATGTGGTCGCAGATGCATTAAGCACATCACCTCAATGCAATAGCTTGGCACTACAAGGTCATCAACCGCAGTTATGTGAGGAATTAGCAAGGCTAAACCTTAGTATTGTAACTAATACTGAGGTAGTGTCTATGGAAGTAGATTCTACTTTGGAAAAGGATATTCGTGAAGGGCAAAAGAATGATAAGTGGATCCAGAAAACTAAGCAACTAATGAAAGAAGGAAAAGCACCGGACTTTAGAGAAGATGAACAGGGAACTCTATGGCTAGGGAAGAAAATATGTGTACCTGATATCAAGGAGATTCGAGAGCTGATACTGAGAGAAGCCCATGATTCGTCATACTCTATTCATACGGGGAGCACAAAGATGTATTAGGATCTAAAGGATCGATATTGGTGGCATGGAATGAAACGAGATGTGGCGGAGTACGTAGCTCTGTTTAACACGTGTCAGAAGGTTAAAGCAGAACATCAAAAACCCGCAGGGTTACTTCAACCCATTAAAATTCCTGAATGGAAATGGGAAGAAATAAGTATGGACTTTATTGTGGGATTGCCGCGAACTCAGTCAGGATACAACTCTATATGGGTCATAGTGGATCATTTGACCAAAGTGGTTCACTTTATTCTAGTAAAAGAAAGCTATTCTGGTTCAAGGTTGGCAGAACTATATATGGCAAGAATTGTATGTCTGCATGGAGTACCGAAGAAAATAATATCAGACAGAGGTACTCAGTTCACTTCCAGATTTTGGCGAAAGTTGCATGAGTCTATGGATACCTGACTCAATTTCAGCTCGGCATATCATCCGCAAACTGACGGTCAAACAGAGCGTACTAACCAAATTCTTGAAGACATGTTGAGAGCATGTGCTTTGAAAAACAGTAGGAGTTGGGATAAGAACCTACCATATGCTGAGTTCTCCTATAACAATAGTTATCAAGCCAGTTTGAAGATGTCTCCGTTTGAAGCTTTATATGGACGGAAGTGCATAACACCATTGTTTTGGAATCAAACTGGGGAAAGCCAAGTATTTGGGCCTGAGGTGTTAAGAGAAGCTGAGAGACAAGTACAAGAAATCCGGAAGAATTTAAAGACGGCTCAATCAAGGCAGAAGAGTTATGCTGATAATCGACGTCGTGATCTAACCTTTGAGATTGGTGATTTTGTGTATCTCAAGGTGTCACCCGTGAGAGGGATAAGACGATTCAAGGTGAAGGGCAAGTTATCACCCTGATATATTGGTCCCTTCAAAATATTGGAGAAAAGAGGAGAAGTAGTCTATCGGCTCGAGCTACCATCTCATTTATCAGATGTGCACGATGTATTACACGTGTCACAATTAAAGAAATGCTTAAGAGTACCAGAAGAACAATTGCCATTGGAAGCAGTAGACGTGCAAGAGGACTTGACCTATGCAGAACAACCTGTTAAAATTCTCAAGACATCAAAACGAGTTACGAGGAATAAAGTTACTCAGATGTGCAAAGTCCAATGGAGACATCACTCAGAAGAAGAGGCAACATGGGAAAGAGAGGAAGACCTCAAGGCGGAGTTTCCCAGTCTATTCTCTTAGACGTCCAAATCTCGAGGGCGAGATTTCTTTTTACGGGGGTAGAATTGTAACACCCACTATTTTAGAGAGAAAAAAATTGTAAAATGAATTTTTGAAGAAGTAAAATCATTTTCTTGGGAATAAAATTCATATAAGGCAAGATGCATCATATTTGAATGATTGTGTGAATTTTTGAAAATTCAAATTCGCTAGAAATTTGGTTTACAAATTCAAAACATAAAACAAAAGAAAAAGAAAACAGAAAAGAAAAAGAAAAGGGAAAAGAAAAAGGAAAAACGCCCGTGGGCCGAATTCCCCAATCCGGCCCAATTTTTCCCCGCTCTCCCGCGCCGGCCCGCGCCTCCTCTCCCCTCCCTCTCTCTCTGCCAGCCGGGTCCCGCGCGCCAGCCTCACCCTGCGTTGCACCCTCTCTCCCCCTCGCTGCTAGCCGGCCCTGCCTGTCAGACCCGTCGCCCACCTCCCGTCGCGCCGCGCCGTAACGCCTGCATGCGATAATACCGCGCCGCCCACTTTTCCCCCTCTTCATTCCCGGCCGTTTCACCCCAATCAAGTGTCGCATCGCGCCCATGATGGTCGCGGACCATTTCTACTCCGAATCCCCTATAAAAACCCGACCATTCCCCTCAATTCCTCACCCCGGTGATCAAAACCCTAGCTTCGACAAGCTCGGAGTCTGCCGGACATCACCATTGGGGTGGAACGTCGCTGCGTCACCGATTCCATCGTCGTCGATGAGCTCCTCCGCCGTCCATCGACGCCGACCACCCTCCATCCAATTTCCGATCGTGCTACAACCTCTGAGTCGGGGCCAGAACCCACCCTTAACCTTCAAGAGCAGCAGTTTCCCAACGACCTCGAGACACAGTTTGGAGGCAAGTTCCTTGACCATCTTGCACCCCTTTTTGTTAAGTTTTAGTTAGTTGCATGCTAATTAAAATATGAAATCTATGTTATGATTTCCTAGATTTTTCCACAATATCCATTGTCAACACGATTTGGGCGTTTTATTATTATTTAGAAATACGCTTAGCCATGCTTAATTGAAATATGATCTATTAATTTACTAGTTTACATTTGAAGTACTTTGATTCATGAATTGATAACTATAATGGAAATTGGTAGATAGGAATCTGATAGGGGGTTTTGTATGGATTGGTGCATGCATGCACAAGACCTTGGTTTGGGGCTTGACACCTATCGGATTCTAAGGACCAGTTTATGGAAGAAGTTGCTAAGCCTTCTAGTATCACCACAGAAATGTATATGGGACAACTTGGTTTAGTAATTTGGTCTCTCCCGATGTAGCATAGGTAATTGAACGGGCGGGGAATGGGTTTTGCCTTGGGATCCACAGGGCTCAAGAGGGGGCTTCTCCTGGCGGAGGGAAAATAGACTCCAGGTGCCGGAGCAGTGAAACCTTAGAGTACCCATTGCAAGTCGGGAGAACAATCGGAAACACCTCGTAGTGATCTCCTGGCCACACACCTATGGAAGTGTGTATTGTGGTTAGCTACCACTGGCATCAGGGAGGTTTACCTTAGTCCACCTGGCAACTGGGGACAAAATCATGAACTGTGGGTAAAGGATACACACTCTGTAGAGTTTTGTCAAACTGTCTAGACAGCCGTGCTCACGGACACGAGCGGCTTGGAAACCAAATTCATAATTAGCACATGGTTACTAAATGGATGGTTTGGGGTTGGTCTTATCTGGTTTAATTTTGGGATGTTGGTTGGGATTTCACCTAGTTGTAGGTGCTTAATAAACAATTAAGAGTAGGTTGTTACTGCTATAGTGCTTAACCTTTTAATTGCCTTCCTTGTTGTGAACCACACATGACATAACTTCCCAACTTGCGAGTACCGTTGGTACTCAAACTTGTTAGTTGCATATCCCCCCCAGTCTACGAAGACGCAGAGGTGGAGAACCAGGACTTCTACGGAGACCCCGAAGAGATGTTCTAGGCTGGCGCTCCCCCGTGCAACGCCTGTGTTTGGAGCCCTTGTTATGTTTTTCCGCTGCTTGTGTACTTTTATTTTAGACCCGGATGGTCATTTATGTAATAAAGTGATGTAATCGAACATGGTATTATATTTGGTATTTCACTTTCGTCTACACAGGTATGAGTTGAACTGATCCTGGCATACATGTGGAAAGCACCTGGTTGTCTTCTTATTACCAGGTGTGACAAATCACCTTGGCATGGCCATGCACTTTCAAATCCAACTAGCTCGAGGGGCCCAGAGATATCTCTCCTGTTATTAAGGAGGGGCAAATCCCATCTTGATCTGCGCACATCCCATTCTATGTTTCATTATATACCCGAAGACTACTTTTATGACTACCCAGTTACGGATTAGCGTTTGGTAGTCTCAAAGTACACAACTATGCATAGTGAGAAACAATTGCGATCTCAGGTCTAAGGATCTAGCAGGTGTATCACTCAAGACCAACTGATGGCACATATGGAAATAACAATCCCATCAGTGTCTTGGAGTGGGTCAATCCAACACCATGTTCACTAACATGTGTTCACATTATTAATTTGATATCTCCATATCTATGATCCGTGAAATGTGATCATCAATTAATACATGTGCTAGTCTATATGCAATCATTATATCGTATAATGATATAGACTAGGGATCATCTAGAGTAACATTACTTTGAACAAAGAGTTTCATGAACAAGTCACATACTTGATGATCAATGTAAATAATTATTACTCATATAACAATTTATTTAATAGTACATAAACATAGTTGTGACACAAGTCTCCCACTACACACTATGGTTACTGATGTAAGTATCTAATACCCATAGATCTCTTGTGTGCCTCATGCTTTGATTGTGGAAGAGGCTTTGCCAACGGATCTGCAACATTCAAATCCGTGTGCACCTTGCATATCTTCACATCACCCCGGTCGATGATCTCTCGAATGAGGTTATAGCGTCGTAGTATGTGTTTGGATCGTTTGTGTGATCTAGGCTCCTTTGCCTGTGCGATGGCTCCACTGTTGTCACAGTAGAGATCCACAGGTCTGGACACGCTAGGAACAACACCCAACTCAGAAACAAATTTTCTGATCCAAACAGCTTCCTTTGCAGCTTCAGAAGCTGCAATATACTCCGTCTCTGTGGTTGAATCTGCTACTGTATCTTGCTTGGAACTTTTCCAGCTCACTGCCCCTCCATTGAGGCAGAACACAAATCCGGATTGCAATCTACAATCATCCTTATCAGTTTGGAAGCTAGCATCGGTGTAACCTTTTACAACGAGCTCTTCTTCACCTCCAAACACTAATAACGCATCCTTAGTTCTTCTCAAGTACTTAAGGATGTTTTTGACAACGGTCCAATGAGCCTCACCATAATCTGATTGATACCTGCTTGTGATACTTAGAGCATAAGATACATCTGGGCGTGTACATAGCATGACATACATGCTGGATTTAATAGCCGAAGCATAAGGAATCACTCTCATCCTCTTTTGCTCATCAGGTGTCGAAGGACACTGACTCTTGCTTAGATTAATGCCATGTGACATTGGCAAGAAAACTTTCTTGGAATCTTGCATATTGAACTGATTCAATATCTTGTCAATATATGTATCTTGCCTTAATCCAATTAGCCTTTTAGATCTATCTCTATAGATCTTTATGCCCAAAATATACGTTGCCTCTCCTAAATCCTTTATTGAGAAACTTTTTCTTAATGAGGATTTAACATCATCAAACATTGGAATGTTATTTCTAATCAATAATATGTCATCTACATATAGGACCAGAAATACATGTGCGCTCCCACTAAACTTCTTGTAAATACAAGGTTCTTCTACGTTCTTGATGAAACCAAACCCTTTGATTACTTCATCAAAACGCAGATTCCAACTCCGAGATGCTTGCTTCAGTCCATAAATGGACTTTTGAAGCCAGCATATTTTACTAGCATTTTTAGGATCGACAAAACCCTCAGGGATTGTCACGTACACATCCTCAGTCAGACTTCCATTAAGAAAGGTTGTTCTGACATCGATCTGCCATATTTCATAATCAAAATATGCAGCAATTGCTAGAAGAATCCGAACAGACTTAAGCATTGCAACGGGTGAGAAAGTTTCATCATAATCAACACCTTGAATTTGTTTGAAACCTTTCACCACCAATCGCGCTTTATAGATGTGAACATTTCCATCCATATCAGTCTTTTTCTTGAAAATCCATTTACAATCGATAGGTCTCACACCTTCGATTGGATCAACCAAGTTCCAAACTTGATTTTCATGCATGGACTCAATTTCGGATTCCATGGCTCCAAGCCACTTCTCAGAGTCGGGTCCTATCATTGCTTCAGTATATGTCGTGGGCTCATTATTGTCCAACAATACCATGTCATGCTGTTCCGTGGTTAAAAGCGTTAACTTTTCAGTCGCACGATGTACCCTCGTAGACCTTCGTGGGACTGGTGTTTCATCAACTGGTTGTACAACATCTTGCATATCCTGTATAGGATCAGTGGATGCTGAAACATTTTCAGGTATTTCTTGAATTTCTTCAAGATGCAGCTTGCTCCCACTAACTCCTTTTGAGAGAAACTCTTTCTCCAAGAAAACACCATTGCGAGCGGTAAACACTTTACCCTCTGTTTTATTATAAAAATAATATCCTTTGGTTTCCCTAGAATATCCCACAATGAAGCATTTGTCTGATTTTGGAGTGAGTTTGTCTGACGTCAAACGTTTGACATAAACATCACATCCCCAAATTTTGAGGAAAGACAATCTGGGATGTTTCCCGGTCCACATCTCATATGGTTTCTTTTCAACAGACTTAGTTAGGATTCTATTTAGTGTAAATGCAGCAGTTTCAAGAGCATAAAACCAAAAGGATAGTGGAAGATCTGCTTGGCTCATCATCGACCTAACCATGTCCAACAAGGTTCGGTTCCTCCGCTCGGACACCCCATTCCATTGAGGCGTTCCAGGTGGAGTCAACTGTGGAACAATTCCACATTGTTTCAAATGATCATAAAATTCATGGCTCAAATATTCACCCCCACGATCAGATCGTAGAAGTTTAATTGTCTTGCCCAATTGATTTTGTACTTCATTTTGAAATTCTTTGAACTTTTCAAAGGATTCACACTTGTGCCTCATTAGGTAGACATAACCATATCTACTAAAGTCATCGGTAAATGTGATGAAGTACTGAAAACCACCTCTGGCAATTGAACTCATTGGTCCACATACATCTGTATGTATAAGTCCCAATAAGTCAGTCGTCCTCTCACTTTGACCAGTGAAGTGTGCTTTGGTCATCTTCCCAAGCAAACAAGATTCGCATGTGTCAAGTGATTCAAAATCAAATGAGCTTAGTAAACCATCTTTATGGAGTTTTTCAATACGTTTCTCATTTATATGACCTAAGCGACAATGCCAAATAAAAGTGGGATCTAGATCATTATGACGAGCCCTTTTGGTATTAATGTTAGTTTTATCCTCAAAATCAAGAACATATAATCCATTCACCAATGGACATTGAGCATAGAAAATTTTATTGTAATAAATAGAACAACATTTGTTCTTTATTACAATCTCATAACCATCAACTTCTTCTAAACATGTAGAAGAGATAATGCTCTTGCTCAAAGTAGGAATGCAATAACAATTATTCAATTCCAAAACTAATCCTGAGGGTAATGACAAGTGGTAAGTTCCGACAGCTATGACCGCAACCTTTGCTCCATTGCCGACACGAACATCCAACTCGCCTTTTGCAAATCTTCTAGTCTCACTTAGACCCTACAACGATTTGCAAGTGTGAATCATCGATCCGGTATCAAATACCCATGATTCACTAGAAGATAATGCAATGTTAATTTCTATAACATTTATACCTGAAGCGGAAGTCTCACTTCCCTTCTTCTTCTTCATATCCTCCAAGTACTTCTTGCAGTTCCTAGACCAGTGTCCCTTACCATGATAGTGAAAGCATTCATCATCAGGAGAAGGGCCAGATTTGCCCTTTGGCTTAGACTTTGAGCTTGAGGGCTCATCGGGAACCTTTCCCTTGCCTTTGCCTTTAGGATGCGTCACATGCTTCCTCTTTTTATTCTCCTTTTGCACCATCATCACATGAGTGGCGTTTTTCTTAATGCTTTCTTCGGCTGTTTTAAGCATCCCATGCAATTCAGCCAAAGTTTTCTCCATGCTATTCATTTGAAAATTCAATATGAATGGCTCGTAGCTCGGTGGGAGCGACTGGAGAACCACGTCAATAGCCAGGTCATCCTTGAGTTTAGAACCAAGTTTGCCCAAAGTTTCAATGTAACCAATCATCTTGATTACATGAGGGTTGACCGGGCTACCCTCCGCCAGCTTGCATGAGAACAAGAACTTTGAGATGTTGTATCTCTCAGCCCTTGCTTGATTCTCAAACATTCCACACAGTCCCTCAATCATAGAATAAGCATTTGTATGCTCATACTGTTTTTGCAGATCAGGGGACATAGTGGCGAGCATGAGGCAGCTTACATTAAGTGCATCATCGCAGTGCTTCGTATAAGCTCTACGTGCTGCATTAGTTGCATCAGCTGGGAGGTCATCAGGGTAAGGCTGCAGAAGAACGTACTCGGTTTTCTCTTGCCTAAGAACGATTCTCAGGTTGCGGTACCAATCGATAAAGTTAGCTCCATTGAGTTTTTCTTTCTCAAGCACAGATCGCAAATTGAAACCAGAATTGTTACTAGCAGACATTATCTACAATAGAAAATAAATATGCAAGGTTTAGCACTATGTTATGTACCAATCTTCTATTAACAGTTTAATAAAAGATATCATCACTATATGATCATCGTCTTCCCTCTAACGACATATAGTGATTCAAGATCCATATTCACTAATTCCTAGTGAGCTTTGGCTTCACTGCTAGGAAATTAGTGACATAGGTAAACAACCATTGTTAGTCATATCTCTATATGACTCTTGTTTGTTGGGTGACATCCAATGCCCCGACTTCAACTCTATGCCATAAAGCCCAAAATCATTTTGATAGCTTTGTTGAGTAAACCAACACTATGCATGTGAATGTCCAACATGCACCCTATGAATTATGATAGATGATGGTACTTTGCTTTGGCAAACCTACCACACAACGATCAAAACATCATAGGTGCAGCTATTGGTAAATGGCATCAAATGCTCAACTTTTGTGAGGGAAGCTACTCTATCATGACAAAACATCCACCATATGAAAAGCATGAAAAGAATAGTAATAAATAAACATCACAGGCATATGATCATATCACATTGTGAATAGTATGGCCTTTAGAATCATAATGGTCTCCATCGCCATGGTTCCATCGTGATCTGAGCTGCCATGCCTCCCTTCTTGTGGTGATCTCCATCTCCACCATGCTTGAAGACATCTCCATGATCATGAAAGAAGCTAATACAACTAATAGCTACCAAATAAATTACATGAGAGATCAAGCATCACAGGTCGACACGCAAGTCGTTATACAATTATGTGACAACCTCAACCCGGTTGTGTTAAATTTGCAACACGCAGGCTACACGAATTTACACACAGATCATCACATCACATTAAGGCCATACCACTCACATCATTCCCTGCAAAAACGAGTTAAGCGTAGAACACATTCTAGCGCAAAACTATATAATGTAATCGCTATAGCAGACAGCAAAACGGCGGTCCCGCTAGCCAGTTAGCGGGCGGGGGGTCGAGGGGGAGCCGCCCCCCCCCCCGCGAGTTTCAGGACAGCGTCCTGATCATCAAACGGAATTACATAGATCACATCTATGAAATCACTATGAAAATCTCATCGGATTGATCAAATCAACCCGAATCCGAGCCATTCAGAATGCCTCAATTTTTAATGTGACCGGTTATTCATGAGTAGATCGCGACTCATGACTGTGGTCTGTTGTCTCAATCTGTTAGCTATGTACATGATTAGTCCCGATGGTGATTCCAGCCGGTAGGGACAGGTTGCGCACACAGCAGAGAAGGAGCACAAACTGACCCTTTAGTCATATACGATCACAATCTACTCTAACCAATTCCAAACCCCAAAAACCGTGCGATAAAATTCATCATATGAATATGTCTGCAGTAGATCCCATCTACTAATAAGATCCAGACCAGAAACTAAGCAAGTCGGCTCTGATGCCGCTGTAAGGTAATCGGCGGTACGCTACTCTAGCAACTCTACCGCGTCACCCAGGAAACATGCGAGTATAGAGGTCATGGATCGTTACCACTAGACGCGCAGCGCAGCGGAACGTAGATGTGCGTCGGTGCAGGGGAGGTAGACGATCTCGTTCGCCTCCTCCTCGTCCTCATCACGGCAGCAGGTAGACGATCACGATCGTCGTAACCGATCAGCGCAGTAGTAGCAGCAGTGCCTCCACGGAGTCCACACGTACGGAGAGGAACCGGCGGCAAGGGTCTCGGCGTGAGGCCTTTGAGGGGTGGCGGCTAGGGCTGTCACGTGGTGGGATGATTAGCCCCAAACCCTACCCCTCATATTTATAGGCGTACTAATAGGATTTTAGGTCGCAGGCCCATTAGTACCCTAATTGCTTATGGATCAAATATCCAATAGGCCTTAAACCGAATTGTTATGATTGCCTCTTGGGCACATCACAAACATGGCTTCCATCAAAGATTCTAAATAGACTTGTATATCAATGCTAGCTTGTTCTGGGCCGGATATAAGGGTAGACAACATAATGTACTTTCACTTTTGGCACAACAATGAACGAATGTTATATATGTTCAGAATGTCAAATGCTTTGTAGGTTCCTCATTCCGCTAAAAAGATTTATTCTATACGTAATTAAGGCAGTGCAAATATTCCTTGGATCGCTAGAGAAATCAAGATGGTTAACGTAGAACATTTTCTAGTGGCTAGCAATATTGTCGCTAGAGAAGATTTCCTTAGCTTCGGCACATCTTTCGCTTATAACTGTCATTAACATGTGTGATAAGGAAGCTTCACTTATGGATAAATCTATGCTTGAAACATTAAGGTGAAATCCCTATGAAAGGGTAAAAACAAGATTTGTGATTGAAGTTGTTCGCTTCCTTGTGTGAAGCACTAAGAGGGTAGGTACTGATTTTTAGTCAATATATTTAGGCATTAAAACTGAGAAAGGAGCATCTTCCTAAGTTTTCAAATGGACAGGGGGGAAATAAATCCTTCAAATGGATTCCAAGGATCGCCAGGATTCAATTGATGCTTTCAAATGATGAGTCATGGGTGTTACTTGCATCTACAAGAGCTTGCTGTGCAGGGATTATCTTGACAGGAGCTTATCAGCAGCACAAGCGGGTCTTAATTAACAAGCAGCATGTGAAAACAATGACTTTTTCCAAGCGGTTCTTGAATAAAAACCTCTTGTGATGATTGAACCAGTACATACGTTTCTTAAACAATGACCGCCTGTGAAAATCATGTGTTTACCCAGGCATTGGTTAATTAAGAATCGCCTGTGAAGTTTGTTACATCACAGGCAGTTCTTAATTGATAACCGCTTGAGAAAACCATGTATTTACTCAGACGGTTGTTTTTTAAAATCTGCTTGTAATTTTATGTCATCACACGAGGTTATTGTCAGGACCTGCCTTTCGTGGGTCCACTTGTGCTTCCCGTACCAATCCCTAGATCAGTAGTTGGTATGCACAACATAATGTATAGAGGTCCATACACGAATATTTATTACAGAACCTTTATGGTCTTACAAGCATAGTCTTACAGTACATTCAATCGTGACTTAACAGGGTCACTGGTTACATAAAAGTAGAGCTAATACAGCGTTGATATAGCTCCATTCCCTCAGGCATCCTTGGGAGCAGGACTGAACCTATTCCTCATCCTCGCACAGCACTTCGTCATCTTCATCTTCTTCTAGATGGCAACATATTAAGCAAGAGTGAGTACATAAGGTACTCCGCAAGCCCTAACACTACTCAAGGGGAGGTGTTTAATGCATTGGGGCTTGTAGCAAGGAGAGGACATACGGCTTAGTTTTGCCGAAAAGCATTTTATGCAAGGTTCTCTTTGAAAAGAGTATTGCAATGAGAGGGAGAAGTAGTTGAATCAATATTATTATTGTTGGCGGACCCTGGGGCAGTTTCAAACCATCCCGCCAGTTCCCTCACTTTTAGAAGAGTCTTCGGACCCAAGGCCCTGACGACTCCGGCACGCATGCCAACTCTTTCCCAAAACAGGGTGGCCTCGGCCACCCACACACACACTTCAAGGAGATGTGCTAATACTTATCAATAGGAACCCAAAGCATAGTGTGCCAAGACTGTGACAACAGCTATCCGGATAGATCAAGACTCTGCAGAGTTTGTACACTTTACCCACAGGCTACGTACTCTGGATCAGAGAGTGATGCAATGCTCATCCCATCTTCCCCCAGTAACCCCACATTCACACCTCGGCCCGACGCAGGGGCTATTCGGGCATTCACTACCCAGCTAGACACCGGACGACCATCGGTCTCCATGCCATTTCCTGGTCCACCGCGCCCTCCATGGTTCTATAGGTTTTCTCATGTGGCAGCTACCAGAAAGGTAGGGCGAGTCCTGCCCATACAAGTTATGTGGTTGTACGAAATCACTATGTTGAGGTCAAATGAACCGGTCCTTATATTGGTGAGGCGGCTCCATCCGTCCTTGGCAAGAGGACTAGTTCGGAACACACAACATCGAACTAAACTGAAGTACTCAGCATAAGGCTAGTCTGGAAAACATGGTCTTCGGACTACTACTGAAGCACTCAGCGCCAATCGGTGAATTACACTGAATACACAGCCGCACCTGGTATACCTCTTATGGAGCCCGCAGCATCCCATCACCATACCCGCCTCGACCACCCATCCCCTTCACACACACAGTTCATTAATATCTCACCCATATCCTAACTCACACCACCAAACACCTTTTAACACATTTCACAATCATGTATACAATGTGTAGTGGTTCGCGATGCAAACATCGCAGGGGTTCCTAAGCATAGTACTAACAAGAAGGTGCTCACATCGCTGCTATAGCGCAGTGATGAAGCTGTTAGGTTGTCAAGGGGTTGTGTTGTCAAGGTCAAGGAGGGGATCATGATAGTCACTGCTATTATCATAACTGATACAGTGTCTTGTTTCAAGCCATTGATAGCGAGTAACTTATGTGTTAATATTCATCATTGGCTAGTAGCTAACACCGATACTCAGTCATCAACATAGCTCATGCTACCACATCAAGTGGTTCATAGCATAACAATATTTTAAAATAGACATATGGTCATGCAATGAAAAGAGGCCATAGGTGCGATTGCAAAACATATGTGAAATATGATCAAGGAGTTAGAGCTTGCCTTCGAATTCGTCGAGGAGGTCTTCCTCGAAATTCGGGTCTTCCGGGTCTTCCTCAATGCCCTCAGTCGCTATAATATAACTAAGCGGGTAAATACACAGCAAGAGAAGTCTAATATTGGGAATAACATTCAAGGAATCATTTATTAAAGTTTTTGTTGTCATCTCCCTATTCGTTCTTGGGGTTATTGTGAGTTGTTGGGTACCCTCCATGTGCTTTCCTATTTTTTTATAGCTCTAACTTATTATATTATTTTGTAAGGTTTATTAGGGCCCTATTTCCATGCTAATATGTCTTAATAACCCTTTACCATTTTTACAAATTTTTCTATAATTTTCTGTGTGTAAAAATGTGTTTTTCACATTTTGGGTACAATCTCGGGTACCCCTAACAGTTACCCAGCGAGTATAGTGGCTGACAGGGGGGTCTAGTACTTTCTATGTACACGCGTGGGTGTGTTTTGCTGTGCCAATGAGCTGGCTGCAGGGCCCCAGATGCCAGTGGGCATCGATCAACTACGCGCGAGGGCCGTGGGCCCCTTCTCTCATACCGCGAGCCTGAGTCTCACGTAGACCGAGTCCAGGCTCGTCGCGCGGCGCAGTTCAGCCGGCGTGGCGCTGGCTTGGCTGAGGTGGCAGGCCCAGCCCGCGTGGTGCCCAGGTGACCACCACGTCAGTGCCACGTGCGCACAGTGTGAGCGCCACGCGCCGGAACAGAGGAGCCGCGGGTCGCACAACGGGGAGGTCGTCGGCGTTCCGCCAGAACTCGACCGTCAGCCACTACTTGGCCATTTAGGGGTGGAGGCAGGTGTCTAGGGGATAGGTCAGCCTTATGGCGGCGTCAGCGGACTAGGACGACGGTCGGAAGGGCGGCGCCGATGTGCCGACGGCTGCGACATGGGCGAGCTCCGCGTCTACATCCCCCATAGAATCTCTTCGTTTCCTTTTACTCTACGCGTACTACATTGTGCGGTGAACCGTCTAGGAGGCAAGGCCAGGCTTAGGAAGGCCCCAAGGTGGCCGGCGACGGCGAGGTGCGGTGATGCAGTGAGGGATGCCGGTGCTCCTTCTATTCAAAAGGGTCCTGCCCAAACTAACCAACGTTCTAACTGTTCTAGAGGCTTACGAAGCTACTGGAGCAAGGAGGTTGGCGTGGACAGGCTCACAGGGGCATGAACATGCTCGACGGCCGGCGGGGCTAGGTTTTGGTGGACACCCTTGCTCGAGCTTACATTCGGCGCAGAACAAGGCATCACACAGGTGCTAAAGCTACTGAGGAATGTGCCAGTGAGGTTAATCGAAGGGTGAAGGAGTTTACCGGCGGTGACGAGCTCGACAGCCGGCGACAGGGAAGAAGAAGGGGGCTCCAAAATTCTACTTCGAGAGGGGCACTCGAGCTCCGGGGTGTGAGGTGGAATGTGGTGTGTGGTACTGCGGGTAAAGTGGCGAGGGTGAGGGCCGTTTTATAGGCCTGTATGGCGGTTCCCGGCCAGAGGCGGTGGTGCTCATTTTGGTGCGGTTGCGCAGGTGCTCAGCTGGCGGGGCGAGGGGTCGTCGGGGTGATGATTCGAGGTTGTCAGGTCGAGGCGGTGTCATCCTCGCCATGATGGCGGTGCAGCAAGGGAGGGGCAGGCGACGCGGCAGTTGCCCCGGCGTGTCACGTCACGGAATAACCGGAAGGTGGTGTCGGGCGACGAAGGGAATGGGGAGGAAGGAGGCTGTACAGGCTTGGGCCAGCTGGGCCGTCCGTCCGAGCGGGGAAAGAAAAGGGTGGGCTGTGCGGTTTGGGCCTCGGTGAAGTAGGCTGGGCTAGGGTGAGGGTTGAGTGGTTGCGCCCAGGTCCTAGGGCCTTTTTCCATTTTGTTCTATTTCCTCTTTCTTACATAAATTATACTGTGGTCTCTATTTAATGGGTTGGTTCTCTTTATACGATTTTACTATTTATTTTTATTTCTTTCAATGCCATTATTATTCAGAGAGTTTCCAGCCCCCTGCACAATCTCATGGTTGCCACTAGGGCTTTTATCTCAAAAGTAGCTAGATTAAATCAAAAAGTTTTAATTCCGAGTATTTTTTTTGATTATTCCAATTTTTGGCATGTTACAAATCTACCCCACTTAAACGGAATCTCATCCTCGAGATTCTGACTCCTCCTCGAACAGGTAGGGGAATTCTTTCCTCAAGTCATCTTCACGCTCCCACGTAGCTTCTGCTTCTGTGTGATTGGTCCATTAGACACGACAGAACTATGTTGCAGTCCTCCGTGTCTGCCGAGTCACGACGTCTAATATCTTCACCAGCATTTCCTGGTACCTCAGGTCAGGCTGTAGGTCCGTTGCATCTATGGGCACTTGCTCTTCTGGTACCTTCAAGCACTTCTTGAGCTGAGATACGTGAGACACGTTGTGTATGTCTGACATATGCTCAAGCAGCTCTAGTCGATAAGCAACGACTCCTACTTTTGCTAGTATTTTGAAGGGTCCGTCATACCGAGGGGCCAACTTGCCTCAAACTTGGAACCTCCGGGTGCCTCGGATGGGTGAGACCTTGAGGTATACAAAGTCTCCTTTGTCGAAGGTCAATTCTCTTCGACGGTTGTCTGTATAGCTCTTCTGTCGGCTCTGGGCTATTTTGAGGTTTTCCCTAATAGTGGTAACTTGCTCTTCAGCGTCCTTAATGATCGCGGGGCCGAAGAATGAGCGTTCTCCAACCTCAGACCACATTAAAGGGGCCCTACACTTCCTGCCGTATAGGGCCTCGAACGGGGCCATCTGAAGGCTGGCTTGGTATCCGTTATTATACGAGAACTCCGCGAATGGCAGACTTGCCTCCCAATCTTTTCTGTACATTAGCACGCACGCTCTTAGCATGTCTTCCAATATTTGATTCACTCGCTCTGTCTGCCCATCGGTCTAAGGGTGATAGGCTGAGTTGTAGTCCAGTCTGGTTCCTAGGAGAGTGTGGAGGCTCTTCCAAATATGCGCGGTGAACTGGGGACCGCAATCTGACACTATTCTACTGGGCACGCCATGTAGTTTTAGAATGTTGTCAATGTACAGTTGCGCCAACCGATCTCCACGGAAGGTTGTTTTGACCGGTATAAAGTGGGCTATCTTGGTCAGCTGATCCACTATGACCCAGATTGAGTCATTTACTTTCTTTGTGCGGGGAAACCCAGTGATGAAATCCATGGTGATTTCATCCCACTTCCATACGGGGACATGGAGTGGTTGCAGCAGTCCTGCTGGTCTCTGATGTTCTGCCTTTACTCGACGGCAGATATCGCATTGTGCGACAAATTCTGCTATCTCTCTTTTCCTTGCCACCCACCAGTACTTTTTCTTCAGGTCCTGGTACATCTTGGTGGCTCCTGGGTGAATAGAGTAGGTGGAGTTGTGGGCTTCGTCCATGATGAGGCACCTCAGCCCGTCCATGATTGGTACACATATCCGATTCTCATACCAAAGGGTCTTCTGTTCGTCCACCCGGAACCCATGGGCCTTGCCCTTCCATGTCTGGTTCTGTAACTCTACGATCTCTTCATCTTTTTCTTGGGCTCGACGGATCTGATCCTCTAGCGTGGGTTGCACACATAGCGTGTTGAGGTATCCGTTCGAAACAGGATGCAAGTTCAGCTTCTCAATCTCTTGCTCTAGTTGTGGTCTCTTAGTGATGGCTTGTACCGTATTGCAGTGCACTTTTTGACTCAGCGCGCTTGCCACCACGTTGGCCTTTCCAGGGTGGTACTGCACCTCCAAGTCGTAGTCCTTGATCAGTTCTAGCCACCTCCTCTGTCTTAGGTTCAATTCAGTCGGGGTGAATATGTACTTCAAGCTCTTATGATTTGTAAAGATCCGACACTTATTTCCAATCAAGCAGTGTCTCCAGATCTTTAAGGCATGAACGACGGCTGCCAGCTCAAGGTCATGTGTTGGGTAGTTCTTCTCATGGACTTTTAACTGCCTAGACGCGTATGCAACAACCCTATCATCCTGCATGAGTACGCATCCAAGCCCTTGTCGTGAGGCATCATAGTGTACCATGAAATCCTTGTGTATGTCTGGTAATATGAGGATTGGGGCAGTAGTCAACTTAGCTTGTAGTTCCTTGAAGCTGCTCTCGCACTTAGTTGTCCATTCGAACTTCTTATCCTTCTTCGTAAGTTCGGTCATTGGCCTCGCAATCTTTGAAAATCCTTCGATGAACCTTCCATAGTATCCCACTAAGATAAGAAAGCTTCTAATCTCAGTGACATTGGTAGGTTGCTTCCAGTCTGTCACAGCTTCGACCTTTGCGGGGTCCACCGCTACTCCCTCGGCCGTTATGATGTGACCGAGGAAGGCTACCTGTTGGAGCCAAAATTCACATTTACTGAACATGGCATATAATTGGTGTTCTCTGAGCCTTTCCAGTACTATCCTTAGGTGTTCCTCATGTTCGGCCACACTTCTGGAGTAAATCAGTATGTCGTCTATAAATACGACAACAAACCTATCCAACTCCTTCATGAATATCTTGTTCATTAGATTCATGTTGTACGCTGGTGCATTTGTCAGGCCGAAGGGCATCACCGTGAACTCGTACTGTCCATAGCAAGTTACGAATGTCGTCTTCATGATATCGGAATTTCGGATCTTCAGCTGGTAATATCCGGATCTCAGATCTATTTTGGAGAAATACTTGGCTCCTTTTAATTGGTCGAACAGATCATCTATGCGAGGTAATGAGTACTTATTCTTGATGGTTACCTCATTAATGACCGATAGTCGATGCACATTCGTAGACTACCATCCTTCTTCTTAACAAAGAGTACTGGGGCTCCCCAAGGTGAGGAGCTCAGGCGGATAAACCCTTTCTCCTGAAGCTCATGGATCTGTTCCTTGAGCTCAGTCAGCTCATTTGACGCTATTCGATAGGGTCTCTTAGCAATGGGCGTAGTTCCGGGAATCAGATTGATTAGGAATTCTACATCTCTATCTGGTGGCATCCCTGGTAAGTCTTCTGGAAATACATCAGGGTATTCGCATACCACCGGCACTTGCTCCATGGGTTTAGCTTCTAAACTCCACACAATCGACATGGTGGTGTGTTGACGTGGCTCACAAGTTACCGTTACCCCTTCATGGTTTGTCGCAGTGACCTTGCGGTCGACACAGGATATATTCCACTTATGGCATGCCAACCAATCCATTCCAAGGATAACATCTATGCCATATTATTTAAGGACTACTAGGTCCGCTAGGAACTCTACCCCACCTAAATGGATCTTAACCCCTAGGCATCCAAATCGGCACTTTATAACTGCACCAGGAGACTTAGTTACTAGTGGGGTTTCTAACCAGACCTTTGGTAGCCCACTCTTAGCCACAAACTTTGATGAAACAAATGAATGTGATGCTCCGGAATCAAAGAGTATGGTAGCAAGTATTTAGTTGACCAAGTACTCACCGAGTGCAACGTCTGGTGCCTCCTCAGCCTGTGTGGCGTCAATGTGGTTGACACGGCCGCGACCAACGTACTGAGCTCGGCTCTACGATCCGGGTGCTTGTGGGGGGTTACGTCCAACGCCAGATACAGCGGTCCTCATTCCAGAGTTGGCAGGAGTGGGGTTCAACTTCTTGTACTGTGGGCAATTCGCCAATAAGTGCCCTGGATCACGACAGTGGAAGCATGCCCTAACGGGTTTTGCCACACTAGCATTACTCCCTAGCGGGGGGGGGGGGGGGGGGGTGACGCCGCTCTATCAGTACGGATGCATCGGCTGCTGTGCGCCAGCCTCGAATGCTCGGTACCGCATAGTAGGCTGGTACCACGGCTTTGACTGGAAGTTGGACCTCGACCGTTGGAAACGGTCTTGTTTCTTAAGCTTTTGTGCCTGGAACTTCCGCTTTCACACTCCCTCCAACTCGCAACGGACATCCTCAAGTAGTATAGCACGGTTCATCATTGTGTTGAAATCCAGGTATATGTGCGTAATCAATTGTGTCTTCATGGCATGACTAAGGCCCTTCCTGAAACGATCATGTTTCTTATTGTCTGTGTCCACTTCATTAGGTGTGTAACGGCTCAGCTTCATGAACTTTTTGATGTACTGGTTCATGGTCATAGCTCCTTGGAGTAGGGAGCGAAACTCATCAGCTTTCATTTCCATAATACCTTCTGGTATATGGTAATCGCGGAAGTTCTACTGGAATTCTTCCCAGATGATTGCATCGGGCTCCTCCGCTGCCTCATGGTAATTATCCCGTTCTCCAGCTGCCCCAACCAACTGGTGACAAGCTAGCATGACATGCTCCTGATCGCTAGCTGCTGTTATGTTTAATTTCTTGGTTATGTTGCGCAACTAGTCATCAGCGGCCAGGGGATCCTCTTTGCTGCCATCAAACACTGGTGGGCGAAGTCTAATGAATTCCGACATCTTGGATGATTGTGGTAACCCAGGGCCTCATTGTCCTTGCACGGCTTCAGTTATGGCCTGCAGCAGCTGTGTCTGTACTGTCATTACTTCAGCCAAGGTTGCGGGTGGCGGTGGGGGTACTGCTTCTTCCACATGAGCTACGAAGTCTTCTTGGTTGACCTCTCCAACTTCCTCTTGGGGATCCTCTGCCTCAACCTGGTTACTGGCCGCGGCTGCAACAGCTACACGTGGTGCATGGTTCTAACCACGTCGTCCTCTACCTCTTCCCCTTGGTGCTGTCCTGCCTCTAGGTGCGTGCTCGACGTAAACCTGGTCACCTGCCTGTGGGGCGGCCTGTGCAACGCGTCCGCGGCGCGCTTGGACGCGAGCATATCGCTTTGGTGCCATCCTGCTGGTGAGAAAAGGGGGTGAGCAAGATTTATTTGGTTCTACTTATGATGATGTTCGTGTCATATGGTTCACATTGGGTTACTCTATTTGTGTGTATATTTATTTATTTATTTATCTTTATTTAATTTCTTTATTTATTATTATTTTGCGTTGTTCTACGCTTATATTAAGTATAAAATCTTAGTACACAAGCAGGGGTCTAGATAAAACCCGACACATCACATCATCCATTACTAGATTACAATCATACAAGTACAATACCCGTCGTGTCTCTGACACGATACTCATGCCATGATAACTCACGCACTACGCGAAACTTATGCTACCACAAGTCACACACCGACATAGGCTCAGACTAACACTAGACATTATACTAACATAGGACTCGCTACGTCGGGCTACATATAGTACTACAGTCTGTGGAATCTTTGGGGCTACAGTGTAGTAGGGTAAAGTGACTCCACGTCCTCTATCTGAAGATCCTCACGCCACTGGAGGGCTAAGTCGTCACCCACGTAGACTAGCTCGAAGGGGAAGGAGCTACTCTCTCCCGAGTCGCCTCCTGTAGCGTCCCGAACAGGTCCAACACAGCTAGCTGCACCCTCGAGGAGCTCTATACTCACGTCCTGGTCGTCTCCTCCCTCGGAGGGCTCCTCGATAGGGTCCTTGTCCAGTGGGTCTCCAACGCTGTCGTCTCCCACGTCCTCCCCAACACCGTCATCGCTGTCGACGTCGCTGTCATCATCACAGTCGGCATCGCCATCACCACCACTGCCACTAGACTCTGAGCTGGTACGTGACAGTGGCACGAGCCTCAAGTCCTTGCCACAACCAAAGCGTCTATCTCCGCTAGCCATCGTGGCTCGGACCGCTGGAGTCAGGTCGGGTGCTGCTGGTAGACGCACTGTCTGCGGATCACTCTCGTGAGGCACTGTGAGTGTGCTCTTACGAGCCGTGATCCGAACTCGTGCCCCGCCAGAACGGGAGCCTGCCTGGTAGAGGGCGTCCAACTCCCTCACGTGCTCGGTGGTCCTCTGTGTCAGCTCCCTGTGTAGTGCCTCCGTAGTCTCTCTGGCACGGATTGTCTCCGCGCGTGCCTGGTCCAGCTCCCTGCGAAGTGCCTCTATAGTCTCCCTAGCACGGGCGGCCTCTGCGTGTGCCTGGTCTAGCTGGGTCTGTAGGCTCCTCGCTTGAACCTCGGCGTCATGAGTACGGTAAGCCTCGTCTCTCGACTCCCTGAGGATATCGTGGCAGAAGCGGTCCAAGATCACCAGGTACTTGGTGGTCTCCACCAAGGTAGGGTCCTCAAAGGTCCTAGTGGGACCCTCCAGAGTAGCAATCCTGTGCCTCCAAATGAAGCTAGCCTGGTGGTGTACTGGGAAGCAACAGAGTGGTGTACATCCAGTCTCCTCAACGTAGGAGTCGCACAACTCTCGTAGTCCCTCTCGTGCAACTCCCTGAACTGCGTCCTCGAAGCGAGCTCCAACGAAGGTCAGTACAACGGGTGTCCTGCCCAGGCCAACGAACAACTCAGCAAGGTAGAGATGTGCCTCGTAGTGTGGGGCACCGTTTTGCTCGAACTACCACCAGTGATACTGTGGTGATATAGTGTAGCCGAACCTACGCAGGGTGCGGGTCAACTGGCGTGGGAACCCGTGCACGTCCTCGCAGGTCCCTCCAACCCAGCTAGCTTCCTCCATCTGACAAATATAAATTTTTGGGATATGTCAGACGGTAACTGGTAAAATAATATAAAATAAGTTTTAAACATAAGGAATAGATTAAGAATCAAGGGTTAGAGAGGGGAGATATACTTTTCGTAGATAGTTTGTATTTTTCAAATACGCGTCCGGGGTGCGGGATGATCCTAAGGTTTCGTCCTACGGCCAAGTATGGATCTAATACCACTATGTCAGGCCCCGCCTTTCGTGGTCCACTTGTGCTTCCCGTACCAATTCCTTGATCAGTAGTTCGTACGCACAACAAAATGTATAGAGGTCCATACACGAATATTTATTACATAACCTTTATGGTCTTACAAGCATAGTCTTATAGTACATTCAATCGTGACTTAACAGGGTCACTGGTTACATAAAAGTAGAGCTACTACAGCGTTGATACGGCTCCATTCCCTCAGGCATCCTTGGGAGTAGGACTGAACCTATTCCTCATCCTCGCACGGCACTTCGTCATCTTCATCTTCTTCTGGGTGGCAACATATTAAGCAAGAGTGAGTACATAAGGTACTCCACAATCCCTAACACTACTCAAGGGGAGGTGTTTAATGCATTGGGGCTTTTAACAAGGACAGGCCATACGGCTTAGTTTTGCCGAAAAGCATTTTATGCAAGGTTCTCTTTGAAAAGAGTTTTGCAAAGAGAGGGAGAAGTAGTTGAATCAATATTATTATTGTTGGCGGGCCCTTCCCTCTCTTTTAGAAGAGTCTTCGGACCCAAGGCCCTGACAACTCCGGCATGCATGCCAACTCTTTCCGAAAACACGGTGGCCTCAACCACCCACACACACACTTCAAGGAGATGTGCTAATACTAATCAATAGGAGCCCAAAGCATAGTGTGCCAAGACTGTGACAACAGCTACCGGATAGATCATGACTCCGCAGAGTTTGTACACTTTACCCACAGGATACGTACTCTGGATCAGAGAGTGATGCAACGCTCATCGCATCTTCCCCGAGTAACCCCACATTCACACCTCGGACTGACGCAGGGGCTATTCGGGGATTCACTACCCAGCCAAACACTGGATGACCCTCGGTCTCCATGCCATTTCCTGGTCCCCCGCGCCTCCATGGTTGTATAGGTTTTCTCATATGGTAGCTACCAGAAAGGTAGGGCGAGTCCTGCCCATACATGTTCTGTGGTTGTACGAAATCACAATGTTGAGGTCAAATGAACTGGTCCTTATATTGGTGAGGTGGCTCCATCCGTCCTTGGCAAGAGGACTAGTTCGGAACACACAACATCGAACTAAACTGAAGTACTCAGCATAAGGCTAGTCCGGAAAATATGTTCATCGGACTACTACTGGAGCACTTAGTGCCAATCGGCGAATTACACCAAATACACAGCCGCAACTGGTATACCTCTTAGGGAGCCCGCAGCATCCCATCACCATACCCGCCTCGACCATCCATCCCCTTCACACACACAGTTCATTAATATCCCACCCATATTCTAACTCACACCACCAAACACCTTTTAACACATTTCACAATCATGTAAACAATGTGTAGTGGTTCGTAAAGCGAACATCGTAGGGGTTCCAAAGCATAGTACTAACAAGGAGGTGCTCACCTCGCTGCTATAGCGCAGTGATGAAGCTGTTAGGTTGTCAAGTGGTTGTGTTGTCAAGGTCAAGGAGGGGATCGTGATAGTCACTGCTATTATCATAACTGGTACAGTGTCTTGTTTCAAGCCATTGATAGCGAGTAACTTATGTGTTACTGTTCATCGTTGGCTAGTAGCTAACACCGATACTCAGTCATCAATATTAGCTCATGCTACCACATCAAGTGGTTCATAGCATAACAATATTTTAAAATAGACATACAGTCATGCAATGGAAACAGGCCATAGGTGCGATTGCAAAACATAGGTGAAATATGATCAAGGAGTTAGAGCTTGCCTTTGAATTCGTCGAGGAGGTCTTCCTCGAAATTCGGGTCTTCCGGGTCTTCCTCAATGTCCTCAGTCGCTATAATATAACTAAGCAGGTAAATACACAGCAAGAGAAGTCTAATACTGGGAATACCATTCAAGGAATTATTTATTAAAGTTTTTGTTGTCGTCTCCCTAATCGTTCTTGGGGTTAATGTGAGTTGTTGGGTACCCTCCATGTGCTTTCCTATTTTTTTATAGCTACTAACTTATTATACTATTTTGTAAGGTTTATTAGGGCCCTATTTCCATGCTAATATGTCTTAATAACCCTTTACCATACAAATTTTTCTAGAATTTTTCTGTGTGTAAAAATGTGTTTTTCACATTTTTGGGTACAGTCTCGGGTACCCCTAACAGTTACCCAGCGAGTATAGTGGCTAACAGGGGGGTCTAGTACTTTCTGTGTACACGCTTGGGTGCATTTTGCTATGCCAATGAGCTGGCTGCTGGGCCCCAGACGCCAGTGGGCGTCGGTCTACTGCGCCGAGGGCCGTGGGCCCCTTCTCGCATACCGCGAGCCTGTGTCTCACGTAGACCGAGTCCACGCTCGTCGCGCGGTGTGGTTCAGCTGGTGTGGCGCTGGCTTGGCTGAGGTGGTAGGCCCAGCCTGCGTGGTGCCCAGGTGGCCGCCACGTCGGCGCCACGTGCGAACGGTGTGAGCGCCATGGGCCAGAACAGTGGAGCCGCGGGTCGCACGGTGGGGAGGTCATCCGTGTTCCGCCAGAACTCGACCGTCGGCCACTACTTGGCCGTTTAGGGGCGGAGGCAGGTGTCTACGGGATAGGTGATCCTTATGGCGGTGTCGGCGGGCCAGGACGGCGGGTAGAAGGGCGGCACCGATATGCTGACGGTGGCGGCATGGGCGAGCTCCGCGTCTACGTCCCGCATAGAAACTCTTCAATTCCTTTTACTCTATACGTACTATGTTGTGCAGTGAACCGACTAGGAGGCACGGGCAAGCCTAGGAAGGCCCCACGGTGGCCGACGACGGCGAGGTGCGATGGCCCAGTTAGGGTTGTCGGTGCTCCTTCTATTCAAAAGGTTCCTTCCCAAACTAACCGACGTTCTAGTCGTTCTAGAGGCTTACGAAGCTACTGGAGGAAGGAGGTTGGCGTGGACAGACTCGCCGGAGCATGAACATGCTCGACGGCCGGCGAAGCTAGGTTTTGGTGGCCACCCTTGATCGAGCTTACGTTCGGCGCAGAACAAGGCATCACACAGGTGCTAAAGCTACTGAAGAATGTGCCAGTGAAGTTAATCGAAGGGTGAAGGTGTTTAGCGGCGGTGACAAGCTCGACAGTCGGCGACGGGGAAGAAGAAGCGGGCTCCGAAATTCTACTTCGAGAGGGGCGCTCGAGCTCCGGGGTGTGAGGTGGAATGTGGTGTGCGGTACTGCGGGTAAAGTGGCGAGGGTGAGGGCCATTTTATAGGCCCTTATGGCAGTCCCCCGCCGGAGGCGGTGGCGCTCCTTTTGGTGCGGCCGCGCAGGTGCTCAGCTGGTGGGGCGAGGGGTCGTCGGGGTGATGATTCGAGGTTGTCAGGTCGAGGCTGTGTCATCCTCGCCATGATGGCGGTGCAGCAAGGGAGGGGTGGGCGGCGCAACAGTTTCCCCGGCGTGTCACGTCGCGGAATAACCGGAAGGCGGTGTCGGGCGACGAAGGGAATGGGGAGGAAGGAGGCGGTACAGGCTTGGGCCGGCTGGGCCGCGCATCTGAGTGGGAAAAGAAATGGGTGGGCCGTGCGGTTTGGGCCTCGGTGAAGCAGGCTGGGCTAGGGTGAGGGTTGAGTGGCTGCGCCCAAGTCCTAGGGCCTTTTTCCATTTTGTTTTATTTCCTCATTCATACTTAAATTCTCAACTATGGTCTCTATTTAATGGGTTGGTTCTCTTTATACGCTTTTACTATTTATTTTTATTTCTTTCAATGCCATAATTATTCAGGGAGTTTCCAGCCCCCCTGCACAATCTCATGGTTGCCACTAGGGCTTTTATCTCAAAAGTAGCTAGATTAAATCGAAAAGTTTTAATTCCGAGTATTTTTTTGATTATTCCAATTTTTTTGGATGTTACAGTTATTATTTCATTCGTCATCATAATCTTATTTTTTTTACGAACCGCCTGTGTTTAAAAAATCGAGACGCCTGTGAAAATGCTTTTTATAGTAGTGAGTGGGGATCCCAAACTTCCCGCTCTCAAGCCCAAGCTATACAAAAGCAAAGCCGTACAGCCCGCAAACACTTTACACTAGCAGCACACAAGTTTTCATGGTAGCATGCACGATTCTCACTCGACCGAATACCCCGAAGGGGATAGGGCCTCATCCTTGAACCTGTCATTTATAACATCGTCATAAGCGACATTACCTGGAGCAACCACTACTACAAAAAGCTTTATCTTAGGCGGCTCTAAATATATTTTCACAAGCGGATTTCAAAACCGCGCGAAATGAAGAGCTTGTGAAAATCGGTCATTTTCACAGGCGGCTCTGGAAATCGCTTGTGCTATGATTTTCCACATGTCGTTTACATACAACGTGCCGCCTGTGATGATGCATTATCTCATGCGGGTACTAACGTACAACTCTGCATGTGATAAAGCATTAGAACATAATTAATTAAACCCTATTATTTCTAATTTTTTTATCAAGTTTAAATAACAACAATCATAAGTATATTAAATGCAATTCATAGTTTATAATTGCAATTCCTAATTCATACATTGCAAATCATAGTTTCATACATTGCAATTCATAGTGTCTACAATGCAAAATATAGTTCAATTATACATAGCCATTCATAGTTCCTCTCAGCTCGCATCTACTATTCATAGTTCAGACATTGTAGTTCATAGCTTGCTCTCCCTAACATTGTAATGAATAGGAAACAGTTGTGTTCCTAAGAATAGGAAATGACTGTGTCTCCTTTAATCTAGATCGAGTTGCAATCATTTCACCAAGTTTTCCAAAATGCAATCTAGAAGATATGATTGGTGAAGTTTCACCTCTCACTTTATAGCATCAATGTCTTCTCCGTTTCCAGCTTTAAGCTTCAAAAAGAAGATGTAATCAAATTTGAGCACTAATCTTTTGTCACCACATTGTATAACTGGAAAAATATCTAAAAATAAGAATTTTTAACCAAC
Source organism: Tuctoria greenei (assembly GCA_036927565.1). Lineage (NCBI taxonomy): Eukaryota > Viridiplantae > Streptophyta > Magnoliopsida > Poales > Poaceae > Tuctoria > Tuctoria greenei. The sequence goes on from JAYESD010000001.1 coordinate 155,860,258, forward strand.
CTTAGGGGCCTGCAGTACTCTACCATCAAACTTTAATCTAGATCGAGCTGTTAGGTTTTCGTAGGGCCGAGAGCAAAAATTGTCCATGAAGACAAAGAGGGATCCACACTATCATAACCATCAAGGACGACTGATAAATTCTCCGTAGTCTTCTCTATGATCATGGTCATGAAACCCACATCGATAATCTATACAAAGTAACAATATCACATATAAACATTCTAAGAGATAAAAAATAACATTCCAAAGAGCAGATATCACATATGGAAAATCTACACAAAGTAACAATACAAAGAGTAGAAAATCTATAGAAAGTAACAATACAAAGTAACTTGGAACCATTTTGAGATATCACATATAGAAAATCTACACAAAGCAACAATACAAAGAGCAGGAAATCTATAGAAAGTAACAATTCACAGTAACTTTGATGCATCATGAGATATCACATATAAAAATCTACAAAAAGTAACAATACAAAGAGTAGATTGTAACAAAACTTTGATGCATTCTGAGATATCACATATAGAAAATCTACAGAAAGTAACAATACAAAGAGCAGAAAATCTACACTTTGAAGGCGGTGATCGATGGTGATCTCGAGGACGGTGCTCGGCGTCGATGGTGACGACTAGGGTGAGGACGGTGCTCAGCAGCGACGGTGAGGGTGAGGACGGTGAGGGGAGAGGACAACGAGGTAGAGGATGATGAGGGTGAGAATGGCGAGGGTGAGAACAGCAAGGGAGAGGACGGCGGGGGTGAGGACGACAAGAGTGCAGACGGCGAGGGGGCCTACAGCAAAGGTAAGGACAGCGTGATAGGATCTTGGTTCTCGATCTTTCGATGAGAATCGAAGGGTTCGACTTGTGGAGGAGGAGACGTTGGCGATCTGACTACACCGTCCCAGGATGATACGCCTTAGCGATCAGTACACCGACTCCGAAGTTGTATTGTTCTTGTTGCCACACAATCAACCTGACCACGAGGGCCTTTGTTCCTGCAAGCAATCGAAGAACACACAAGAACAAGAAGAACAAGCACTGATCTATTGAAACAATCAAAAAGTAGGGTTCCGAATACAAGTAGACGGGCAATCTAGTCGACATGTGCATGTACAAGGAAGCAACAGAAGCTAAATTTCGAATAAAAAAACCCACCATCTACTGAGGGCGGCAACTACTGTTTAATACTTCCCTAGGGTTGTGAGAAACCCTAATCACGAGCCCCTAATGAGCTCTTAACGATACATGGGCCATGGGCCCAACTTTGGTGACACAACACCATGGACAGAAAAGGTCTTCGAATTAAAATAACGATTGCGGCTGACTCCAAATAGATATGGATATGAGGTCAGATCCGTTTGAAAGTAGACTTGATAATATTTACAGGAAGTACTTGAACTCCTGGATCAGAGTCCGTATGAAGTCGTGGTGGCCGTCAAAAGTTTGTGATGTTCTGCTATCCAAATCCAGGTTCGCGTGAATTCCCTTCCCTTTGGCTCCTCTCCATTGTTCCCAAGCAAAACAAGAAAGCACGTGGTTCCACAGTCTTCATAAGATGGACATAAGTCCAAGAATGAGTTCACCTGATAGTTTTGTTGACGTGCACGAGCGTGAGTAATCGGACCAAAAACCGGTAGTCGAGTGGGTGTGGATGTATCGACGGTGTTGATGTCCTCATCCTCCTCCCCTTCTTGTATTCGAGTCGTCCGCAACTCAAGCTCATCTTCTTCTTCCAATTATGGCTTTAAATATGCAATGTTAAATGTGGGACTAACCCCAAAATCCGTAGGCAACTGGAGTTTATATGCATTATCATTAATCCTTTGTAACACTTTGAATGGACCATCAACTCGAGGTAACAATTTAGACATTCTCAAATCAGGAAACCTATCCTTTCGCTAATGTAGCCAAACTAAATCACCAGGTTCAAAAGTGATAGGTTTCTTTTCCTTACTACCATCAAGTTTGTACTTAGCATAAATGCACTCTATATTCTTCCTCGTGGTTTCATGGAATTTTAAGATCAATTTAGCCCGATGTTTAGCATCAAAATTTACTCACTCCATTGGGGGAAAAGGTAATAAATCAATAGGAGCACGGGGTACAAATCCATAAACAATCTCAAAAGGGCATTTCTTAGTACTAGAATGTAGGGAGCGATTATAAGCAAACTCAACATGAGGCAAACACTCAACCCACATTTTTATATATTTTTTTTTAAAACGGCCCTAAGCATGGTAGATAAGCTTCTATTCACAACCTTAGTTTGACAATAAGGTTGGGGAGGACAAGTAGTTGAAAATAAAAGCTTAGTCCCCTATTTTGCCCATAATGTTCTCCAGAAATTGCTATGAAACTTAGCATCACGATCTGAAACTATGGCACACCATGCAACCTAACAATCTCTCGGAAAAATAAATCAACAACATGTGTAGCATCATCACTTTTATGACAAGTATGAAGTGTGCCATTTTAGAAAATCTATCCACCACAAAAAATATGCTATCCCTCCCCTTCTTTGTTCTAGGTAGTCCTGAAACAAAGTCCACAAAAATGTCCTCCCAAGGCATGCTAGGAACAGGAAGAGGCATGTAAAAACCATGTGGATTAAGTCGTGACATAGCTTTTCGACATGTCGTGCAGCGAGCAACGAAGTGCTCCATGTCTCGCCTCATCCTAGGCCAAAAGAAATGACCAGCAAGTACGTCCTCTGTCTCTTTCACTCCAAAGTGCCCCATGAGCCCGCCTCCATGCACTTCCTGTAACAACAACAAACGAACGGAGCTAGCTGGAATGCATAGCTTGTCAGCTCTAAACACACACCCATCATCGAGGACAAATTTATTCAACATTCTTCCCTCTTTACACTTCAGCAATCTTTGAAATCGGTATCATGTTCATATTAACCTTTAATCATTTTCAATCCAAAAATTTTAATGTCGAGTTGAGGTAGAAGAGTATAACGTCTAGATAAAGCATCAGCAATAACTTTGTCCTTTCCTTTTTTGTGTTTGATGACATAAGTAAAAGACTCAATAAATTCTATCCACTTAGCATGCCTACAGTTCAGTTTCCTTTGACTTTTAATATGCTTTAGTAATTTATGATCAGACTGGATAACAAATTCTTTGGGCCACAAATAATGCTGTCATGTTTCTAAAGTCCATACAAGAGCATATAATTCCTTACCATAGGTATATTAATTCAGAACAGTCCCACTCATTTTCTCACTAAAATATGCAACAGGTTTTCCATCTTGTAACAAAATACCACCCAATCCAATCCCACTAGCATCACATTCAATCTCAAAATTCTTACAAAAATCAGGAAGTTGGAGAAGAGGCGCATGTGTCAACTTATCTTTCAGTATGGTAAAGGCGTTATCTTGCGTGGTGCCCCAAGAAAAGGGCACTCCCTTCTTTGTAAGATCATTCAATAGAGCAGCAATGATGCTGAAATCCTTCACAAGGTGACGATAGAACCCAACCTGTCCAAGAGAACTTTGCACCTGTGTGATGGTATTTAGTACAGGCCATCCCTGAATAGCCTCCACCTTGGCTTGATCAACTTCAATTCCCTATGGAGTAACAACATAGCCAAGAAAAGAGACTCGATCCATGCAAAAGGTGCACTTCTCAAGGTTACCAAATAAACCTGCCTCACGTAAAGCATTAAAACAACACGTAAGTGATCAAGATGTTCATCCATGGATTTGCTGTAAATCAATATATCATCAAAGTACACAACAACAAATTTTCCAATGAATGCACGCAAAACCTCTTTCATTAATCTCGTGAAGGTTATAGGTGCATTAGTTAACCCAAAAGGCATGACTAACCACTCATATAAGTGAAACTTGGTTTTAAACTCAATTTTCCGTTCATCTCCTAGTTTCATGCGAATTTGGTGGTAACCACTACGCAAATCCACTTTTGAGAACACAACAGCGCCACTCAATTCATCAAGCATATCATCTAAGTGTGGAATAGGATGACAATATCGAATGGTGATATTATTGATTGCTCTACAATCCACACTCATACGCCAGGATCCATCCTTTTTAGGTACTAGAATAACTGGGATGGCACAAGGACTAAGAGACTCACGTACATAACCTTTGTCGAGTAGTTCTTGTAGTTGGCGCTGAATCTCCTTTGTTTCTTCCGGTTTTGTCCTGTATGGTGCACAGTTGGGCAATGACTCACCGGGAATGAGGTCAATCTGGTGCTCAATCCCTCAAAGTGGTGGTAGTCCTGGTGGTACTTCACATGGAAACACATCAGAATATTCCTACAAAATATTAGCAACAGCAGGAGGCAAATAATGTTGCATATCGTAAAGGGAAATCAAAGCATCTTTGCATACCAAAGCATAGGCAACAAAGGTGGACACAATCAGTTCATTAATATCAGATTTCATAGCAAACAAGCATTTTCCCTTCAGAGATATCGCATTTTTCTTATCAAACACAGATTTGACATTGTTATTGTTCTCAACATTAGCATGGTCGTGAGATTTAGTTTTCCTACTTCTAGCAACATCATCTTACACAATAGCTTCAAGAGACATAGGATACAACACAATTTTTTTATCATGGTAAAGAAAAGAACACTAATTTGATCGACCATGATGCATAGAATCTCTATCAAATTGCCAAGGTCTTCCTAGCAGAATATTACAAGCTTGCATAGGCACAACATCACATTCAACGACATCCTTATACGATCCAATAGCAAAACTGATTAGCACAAGTCTAGTTACCTTTGCCTTACCGCTGTTGTTTAACCATTGAATATAATATGGATGTGGGTGCGGTTTGGTGCTTAGTGCCAGCTTGGCCACCATGTCACAGCTGGCCAAGTTATTGCAGCTACCTCCATCAATGATCATACGGCAAGAACGCTCTTTGACAACACACTTTGCTTGGAATAATGTGTGCCTTTGATTTTGCTCCGCTTTCTCCATTAGGGCACTTACCCCACGCTGCAGAATGAGGCTTTCATAGCGCGCTGCATCTTCTGCACCAATTTGCTCTTCTTGATGTTCGTCACTACCTGCACAGTCAGCTACAAGCAAAGCACGTGTATCGTCATCGAAATCACTAGCAGATGAGTACTCACCATCATCTTTAACAACTAGAACACGTTTGCTGGGACAGTCATGATGCACATGGACGAACCCTTGCATCTGTGACATTGAACATTTCTAGCTCGCCCTGTAGATGCTACGGAAGAAGCACTATCGGTGGGCCTTTGGGTTGTCTTGGCTGTTGAGCTAGTGGAAGGAGCACATGGCTTGTTGCTGGAGGAAGAAGGTCCTACTCAACTCGGTGAAGAAGATGGTGGGGGAGCACGACCAATCGGAGGAGTAGTCGTGCGTGGTTTCCATGAGCTAGTCTTTCCTATAGAAATATTAGTTCTAGAACTAGCTCGTCGTTCCTGCACTTCCCTTTCAGCTTTACAAGCAAGATAAAACAAACGGGTAAATTATTGTAATCTTTATAAGCAAAGATGTCCAAAATTTCACAGTTTCAACCACCCAAAAATCTGGCCATAGCTGGTTCGTCATCCTCGTCTAAATTACAATGCAACATACCCATTTGTAGTTCTTGAAAATACTCACTACACTTTTAGCTTCCTATCTTAATTGTTGTAACTTATTTAATAGAACATGTGCATAGTAAGAAGGAACAAATCTAGCCCGCATGAGCCGTTTCAAAGCTTCCCAAGTTTGGGTTATGTCATTAGGATTTTTCTTGCCATGTTTTATCCACCAAACAGAAGCAAAATCAGTGAACTCAATAATGGCTGCTCTAACCCTTGCATTTTCAGGAAATTCGTGACATGCAAATTTTTGATCAACAGAAATCTCCCAAGTAATATAAGTATCAGGGTCATATTTACCATCAAAAGGAGGTATCTTAAATTTGATCTTGTTAAATGAATCATCATTATTGCGCACCTCACACCGATGATGTTCACCCATACCTTGAAGGTAGTGTTGTAGCCAGCGTCGTGGCCTAGCATTCTCATCTTCCCCAATCTCAGTATCTGTAAGATAGTCATCTTCATTATAACGTACAATGCTAGGGGCATTGCCCACATGTACATCCACAATTCGTCCTCGATCCCTCTCCTCAAGGCGCTGCAGGATGGCTCCAATAGAAGTGTTCATTGTTTGTATGGAAACCTCCAACATGCTGATTTTGGTGTTGGTGTGGATCTGCACATTTTCCAATTGACCAAGGCGGTCATTGCTAACACGAACATCCTCATCAAGCGCTTTTGTATGTATCCGCACATGGCGCTTGAAATGCTGTATAATTCTGCGTGTGCGAGGTGAATACAAGTCTTCATTTGCATTTGCTCCTCCTACCATGGTTAGTAGAAAAAAGGAACAATCGAATACAAAAGGGTAACGTTATCCCTAGCTACAAGGGTGCTGGTGGGGATAGCTTGCTCACTCTCAAACTGTTCAATCAAGCTCTTTGTTCTTACCAAGCTTAGCAAGGAGGTGATTGTAACCAGCAAGTAATGAACAACTTAAAGAGTAGGTGTCAATCTATGGAGCTTTAGGTGGCTGAACTAGCACAAGGAACAAACTTTCACCACGTTAGTCATAACAAGTTTAATAAACATTCTACGATAGTATTGTGCTGGTCCTAGATTAGACCATTCTAGAGAAGTGAGCCTATACACAAAAGAATTCACACCAGTCACACAATAGCCTACAACAGCAGCAACTGAAGCTCACTATTTGTTTCTTTCTTTTCTTTCTTTATTTTTTTTTCTTTTTTTTCTTTTTTTTACAAAGCCCTGCAGTCTTAAAATATTACACAAGGATCAGATGATAAGCTACCGAATACCACAGATAGCACACTTATTTTTGCAGGTTCCTTGCAGGTCTTATAAATATTGCTTTCCAAAGAAAAAATACACAGAAGATCTCAAAATCTCTTTGGTGATTGTGATGTGCACAGATGGAATTTTCAGGCAAGGTTTGATCCGTCGGAAGATGGCGAGATAAACCTTTCCAGATTGTGCTCTCACTTTCCAAACGGACAATGTATGAAGAAGTTACGACCTTTTTCTTCCAAAACCAAGAAGATACTCGAAATCAGATCTGATCTGATTATTTCCTCTTTTGGAGATGCAAATTAGGACGTGGATATCTCCCTAATTTCGTGATGGTGGGGATGATGGTGGTTTTTTCGGCAGATCAAACGTGACAAGAACTCGAAACTCTAAATGACTAAATACTAAGACCAACAACTTGACTCGTCGATGCAACCATGAACTCAACAAGTCTGAACTAAGTAGTGAAAGTAAAAGGCACAATGGTCTAGGAATAATGGAAAAATAGATCTAGTATTTTTTTGGCTTTCTTTGTACTATAGGATGATAACTGCGGAAAGAACAGCAATGGTAGAACTCTCACTGATTAACCTTGCTATGATTACCACATGATAGGATCTTGGTTCCCAATCTTTCGATGAGAATAGGAGGGTTCGATTTGTGGAGAAGAAGACGTTGGCGATCTGACTACACCGTCCCCAGGACGATGCGCCTTGGCGATCGGTACACCCACTCCGAAGTTGTATTGTTCTTGCTGGCACACAATCAACCTAACCACGAGGGCCTTTGTTCCTGCAAGCAATCAAAGAACACACAAGAACAAGAAGAACAAGCACTGATCTATTGAAACAATCAAAAAGTGGGGTTCCAAATACAAATAGACGGGCGATCTAGTCGACATGTGCGTGTACAAGGAAGCAGCAGAAGCTAACTTTCAAATAAACAAAACCCACCATCTAATGATGGTGGCGGATAATGTTTAATACCTCCCTAGGGTCGTGAGAAACCCTAATCACGAGTCCCTAATGGGCTCTTAACGATACATGGGCCATGGGCCTAACTTTGGTGACGCAACACCATGGACATAAATGGTCTCTGAATTGAAATAATGATTGCGGCCGACTCCTAATAGATATGGATATGAGGTTAGATCCGTTTGAAAGTAGACTTGGTAATCTTTCCAGGAAGTACTTGAACTCCTGGATCGGAGTTCATATGAAGTCGTGGTGGCCATCACAAGTTGGTGATGTTCTGGTGTTCAAATCCAGTCCGCGTGAATTCCCTTCCCTTTGGCTCCTCTGCATTGTTCCTAAGCAAAACAAGAAAGCACGTGGTTCCACGGTCTAGATAAGATAGACATAAGGCCAAGAATGAGTTCACCTGATAGTTTAGTTGACGTGCACGAGTGCGAGTAATCGGACCGAAAACCAATAGTTGAGTGAGTGTGGATGTATCGACGGTATTGATGTCCTCATCACGGCGAGGGTGCGGATGGTGACGGTAAGGAGGGTGAGGGCTTGGTAGCAAAATGAAAATGTTAGGGTTGCGGGACGTGACCGTCGCTTCATTTATAGAGAAATTATTTTCTATAGGCAGCGGCTACTTAATCACCATCTGTGAAAGCATTTTAAATAAATTATAAAACTAGTTTTCACGGGTGGTCGAGTCTTAATCACGGTCTAGGAAGCTGAGTAGTCGCTCTTGAAGATACTATTGTCACAAGCGTCTTTTGGTTAAGGACCGCCTGTGAAAAATTATGACACTTTTTGATCAACTTATGCGATACATATCTATAATGATTTTCTAAATCAACAATGTGTAACACATCCATTAAAGCGATAAATAGTCGATTAGTTTATGTTTTTATAATACATATCTATAAAGATTTTATTTGTCGTTAGGACAGCACGTTATTAGTTTATTTTTTGTAGTTCACTCAAATGATGAGGTTATGACCCATTGGATGATCGTCTATTAGGAAGACATCCTTTCGATGATTGATCGGCGACTAAACCTATTTTTGTACAGATAGCACACCAATGAACAACAACATTAAGTTTATTAACTTAAAAACATTATATTGCAAACACAAAAAAAAGAAAAACACTAACTAAAAACATCAAAAGAAAAACAACATAACTAAAAAAAGAAAAACAACCTAATTTATACTCCTCCTGATCCTCCTCCTTCTTTCTTCTCGGGCTCCTGGCCCTCCTAGGGCGCCTCTTGCGGCGGAACCTAGTTTCCTGGCCGTCATTGCCACCAGGTTGCTGTGGCCCTTGACGCTGAGGTCGCCCGCCATCGTCAACTAGAGAGCATCGAGGCCGTTGGCCAAGTACGTGAGGCCGAAGACGTAGTGGCTCGTTTTGTCCATTCCAGTATGTTCTAGAAGGGTACTATTGACGGTTGTTATATACCAATTTTGACAGTCAATATAACTCAATTTTCTAAGGGGAATGAATATTTCTTACACACATCATTTTTAGAAAGAACCTAGTTGCACTTGTACTTGAAGAAATTTGTGCATGCAGGTATTCTATAGAGATTTGAGGTGATTGCATGACCACATGGGAAGGAATTGCACTTCAGACAAATGAGACGATGCCATGTGGCCTCCCATGGATCCAATGGCCAGGTTACAGGTACTCGCATGTTTTCACCCCGATTCATCAAGAAGGTTGACAAGCGTCCACATATCAGTGACTAGGAGCAAGTGGGGGCCGAGTGGGGTCACCCCAAGTTCGGCTGACTAGGGAGGTCGACCGAACTGGTAAGCCTAGAAAACTCGGTCCACTCGCACGTGTCGACTTCTGGTGGCTTCCTTGACGTGGGAGTAAGTGAAAGTTCAAGAGATTAGCACGTGAAACCTCCTTAGTGATTATATAAATAGGGGGGAATGTCTCACCTCACTTCACACACACCACTCAAGCATTCTATCCTGTATAAACTAGTTATCCTAGTTCTTTAGTAAAGGTTAGGCTGTAGCCTCTAGTCCCAAGTCCAAATTGGGAATGGTATGGCTCATGTATCTTTTCTTTATTTTGTGACTTTATGCTTGATGATAATAATATTATTAGTCTTTATTTATTTATATACTTGGGCGAAGCATTCCTTGTTTGGTTGTGGAGTCCATGCATGTGGTAGGTTTCGATTTTATTATGATCTAGTCATAATGCTCATACCTTGTTATTATAAACATAATACACCACCACTATAGTCTAATTAGGTAATAATATGATTATGTTAATATGAATTTGTTAGTGCTGGGATCCAACATTGGTTCAATGATGTTTAAGTTAGTCATTGCCTTAGGATGGTGCTTGTACCTAGGCTCTTAAGGTATTTACTTAACATATAAGCATGGTGCTTAGATTGTTAAGTAGCATTGGATGTCTCGTTGACCATGATTTGTAGGGGTAGGCGGCAGGTGGTGTAATCCCCCACGTTCAGCTATCCTACAGGCTCGTGGCGGGAATCGTCCTGATGTTGTCAGGGGTAAACTCGTCCTGATATGTTAGACCACTAAGCCCTAGTATTCACCATTAGCATATTCATGTGTACTCTATTGGGCTATGTATATGAGTAACTAGAGCACAATAGGAGTAGCTCCATCGTCTATCTTAACCCTCACTAGGACAACCTTACCCCTTAGAGTCGATTGCTTAGGATGTGTCACACTACCATTATTATCATCTTAACCCGTATTGTTATAATTAATTAGTATCCTATACCTTGATTATGAGAATAGTGTTTGGTTTGCTTCATCGCCTTCCTTCCGGATAAATATGATACTCTTGGGAATAATCTTGCGTGAAATTCTACAACGGTATCTTCCATGCGCTTGCGGATCTCATCTCCTACCGAAGATGATATGTGGTGTTAAGAAATACCAATAGGTACCAAGCCCGAGGCGCCGCATCTCGCGCCATTTTGCGGAGGGTGAACCCCATGATGGGGGGGGGGGGGGGTGGGCGGGAGGGGGGAGTATAGGTCGCTTACCCTTCGGGTCCCTCAGCGGGCTTGGCAGCGGCGTGTTCTTGTCAGCCATTATGGTGTTCTTGGTGCGGTTTTATGGAGAAGAGAGCAACATTGGTTGTGCAAAGAAGATGATAGCACACGCGGGTGATCTTATAGCATTGTAGCAGCTCTGCAGTTCATCTCTCGATGCGCGTAGTGGTGATGGGATGCGCAGTTGATCGAATTGAATTCAAAGGATGCGCATGCGCTGCACGTGTTTAAGGCACCTCAGAAACTGACGCACACGCTTGGTGTGCCCGGTCGCATCAGCCGCTTTTATTAATGGCCACTATGCATGCGACTCGTCCTTCAAAGCCAACATGTACAAATGGGTATGTTTAGATCATTTTTGTGAGTCTCCTATGAAGTTCAATCATCACAAGTTGCTATTAAATCATTCTAAAACACAGGCAGTCTTTAAAAAATTGAGGTGTCTGTGAAAATGCCTTTTGTAGTAGTGAACAATTAATGTGCAAAACATGAGCACATGGCTTAGTAAGACTTAATCATCTAATCTAGGAACATGAAACTCTACATGTCTATGAACATAACATAGGAGGCAATTGCATAGACAAACACGCGTAAAATCACTATGTGAGAAAGGCTCATCTGAGACGAGCCCGCACATAGAATGGAGACGAACAAATCTAGTGTCTCTGTCATAGCGTCTTGCATTACAGAGTCATTAGAGAGGTGCGACGGGTGTGCCGCTGATCAGCATATACGTGAGACAAGCTATATGAGAGCACAACTCCTTTTTCTGAGTAATACCGGACGCACTTTAAGGTCTCTGTCTCCTTTATAATAAAAAATTAAGATGGACTTTACAGACGCACGTCTCCTTTCTTTAAGCAATCCAAGATGGGCTTTAAGTGAGATCATCTCCTTTACTTCTAATATCAGATACGTACGTTCTTCTTGGCCCATCGCCGATGTATCTAGTGGTTGTTACATTATGACAGAAAGAGGAGATGAGCCACGTTGAATGCTCATCTCCTATTTGATACCCTCCCACCCCCTGTTTACCTTGCTTGCCGGCTGCATCCTGGAGCTAGCCTGGATTTAGCAGCCGCATAGCCCGTGTCAGCAACATACACATACGTGAACATATGTATAGCCAAATGGAGATCACACATTAAATTATTTGACCAATCGAATCTTAACAAAGTGTCAATCGTGGTTAGTATGTAACTAATTACGCAAAGAATGCCCCTTGTTCATCCTGATTACCAAGTAAGTAATTACACACATCATAATTGTCATCATCTAATCATGTATACCATAATGAAATTCTCCCTTTGGATCAGTGACTTCATTAACAATGATCCTGCACAACCTCTCTCTAATGCTCTCTTGAAGGCGGTTTCATAGTTCTGCCACACGATAAAATGAGAATTAGCAAAATATTAATAATAGAGTAAAATAAATGCAGTTACACATACATTGGAATTCGACATGGAGCAGTCTGATGTCTAGCCTCTTCAGTCTGTTGCTGATGCTCCGACTGAGACATCCTCAAATTCAATAAAATCACTAAATTTGTATAATACATTATCAAATTGCAGTCACATTCTCAAATAGTAACATAAGGGACTAAATATCTAAATGCTTAGGAACAAATTTACTAGAGAATGGTATTTCTCTTGGTTAGGGCTTGATCATACTGATTACCTAGGTTGGGGTCGACGACAGCGATAAGCTCTAAGGAAAGGGCCGAGGCGGCGGTGTGCTCCAATGAAAATGTGGCGGAGGCACCAGAGTGGCAGTTCATCAACTCTCTGATGACAGCAGGCCAACGGTGTTAGGAGTGTCGTGGTTGCCCCAAATTTAAAACTTTTACTACTAGTGTTTTAGCAAATTTGGAAATATACTGGTTCGGGCTTGATCATACGATTACCGAGGTCGGGGTCAATTGTGGAGGCACGCTCTGAGGGCAGGGTCGAGGTGGTGGCGTGCTTCGGAGATAGGGGACGAGGTGGCAGAGGTGTCGGAGCGGTGGTTCCTCAACTCTCTGGTGACAAAGGTCGGGGTCGATGGCGCGGTCGGGGTCGACAGTGGCAGCGTGACAATGACGAAGACCGAGTTGAGGAAGAGGGACGATGTTGTCGTTCTCAGGGGACGAGACGATCAGGCAACTGCGTGCTACGGGGACGAGGTGTCTGTGGTGTAGGGGTTGTGGTTTCTAGGTCAAGAGCGAGTAAGTTTTGTGCAAAAATTTTCGCTAATTGTTGGAAGAGAGTGCGCGAGAGATAAAAATAGCTTAGGTAAAAAATCAAAGATGAGCTAGTATAAGCCTCGTCTCTCATTTGCTCGTCTCCCTTTTGGTGGAACTGCGTTTTTCTTTGAGAGGGCGCAAGTAAGTTTTGCGCGAAAGTTTTTTGCCAAGTGTTTGAGAGAGCCACCTTCCAAGAAAAAGTGTTGCGGCTCCCCCGAGAGGCTCAACAATGAATTGTGCCTCGTTATGGCGTGTGAGGCGTACAACACTACGTCTTGCACCTTCATTTCCTTGGTTTGGGTCCCCTTCCAGACTTTTCTGGAGTGGATACCACCGGCCACTACCTCTACACCCTCACGGGTGTGGTCGATCGTCTCGACACTCTGTTCGAGACAATGGCCCAGGTACTCGGTGCCGAGGGCCGCTAAACCTGGTGACGGCGATGGCGAGGAACCTCGGTCCTGAGGTTGCATCACCGGAGCCGCTGAAGCAGTCAACCCAGGCTCCTTGTGTACAGGCTCCTGTTCCACCAGCATTGGAGTCGCCGCTGGAGCCTGTGTCAGAGGAGGAGGAGGAGAAGTCGGATTTAGTATTTCTATTGTTGTTTTTAGTTGATGTTATTTTTCTTTTCTTGTGTCTTCTTATAATTTTTTCTTGTGTTTTATAATATATTATGTTAATGAATGAATTTATTTGTGTTCATCTGTGTGAATAAATATTATCTTGTGTGTTCAACTGTGTGAATCAATGAATGTGTGGTGTGTTCATTGTGTTCCTCAGGAATGACAATTCATAAGGAAGGATTTTATTATTTTTATATTTAAATCGTCTAAAGTAAAGGTGCTCTACATTCAAATTTTATTTAGTTATCAAGTGAATGTGCCAAAGGATACGTGCATTTTGTAAAGCACGTCTCATTTCCTTTCGAAAATAGTAGACGTGCTTTGTGGTAAGCTCGTCTCCCTTTTAGAAGGGGAGCAGGCACGACGATCTTTTTGTAAAGCCCGTCTCATTTTTTTTCATAAATAGGATACGTTATTTGTCGTAAGCGCATCTCCTTTTGTCAAAGGAGAGGGCACGTCTCAGATACTGTCTCCTTTTCTCGACATTCAGCAGCATCAGTAGGAAGCTGGAGAACGACTGGATGAGCCCCACCACAATCTTGTTGAGGCGAATCGAGTTGTTGAAGAAGTCACTCGACCATCCCATGCAGGTGCAGACTCTCGACAACTCTTCGTTGCTCTTGATCCGGCCGCGAGGAAGTGAATGTGGCCTAGAGGGGGGGGGGTGAATAGGCCTTTTTGCAAATTGTCGGATCCTGCAACACTTAACAACCAGTTCAATACTAGAGATATTGGACTATTCTGGTAAAGTGCGGACTAGTCCGGTGTTCATGAACTAAGTTGGTTAAGCTTGATCGATTAGATTGATTCTTTTATGTCTACAGCGGAAATATAGAATCAAATAAAGGTTTCGAAGTTATATGCTAGATTATATCACAATTAAATCTTATGTTTAACAAGTCAACGTGAGATAAGCAATGATTATGAAACCCTAGATTATATTGATGAATAGGAACGATGAACACCAAAAACAAGACATAAGGATTTATCCCGTGGTTCGGCTCCCACAAAGGCAACCTATGTCCACGTTGAGGAGTCCACAAAAGGACCGGATCTTCTCCAACCCTACCCTCGTTGGATCGCCATGAAGGCCAAACCTCTTCCACTAATCACAAAGGGGTGAATAACCGAATTCAAAGGGGCCTTCTCACACGTTGAGAGCTCCCTTGGATTACAACATGAAATACCACCAAAACACACTCAAAAGATTAAAATTAAATCGCAGGAGTGTGTTAGAGAATCAAACCAAGAGCTCAATATGGTGTTGAATGTGTCTCTCCAATGATCTAGAGTGAATCCTCAAAGGATTGATCGTTGTTGCACTTAATTTCGTGGAGAGATGTGGTTTTTGAGGCACTTGGGAGGTGTGACGGCGCTAGGGTTCGAGTCATGGAAAAATATGGCCGTACAACTCTATTTATATGGGTTTCAAAAAGTGATCGTTAGGGTTCAGAAAGATCGGACTAGTCCGTGGTAATCATTGGACTAGTCCGGTGTGCTGAGTGTAGCAAACCCTAAGTGTCCCGAAATATTGGACTAGTCCGGCTAGGAGCGGACTTGTCCGATTTCGCTACTGGAAATCTTCGGACTAGTCCGATAGTCATCGGACTTGTCCAGTTATGTGAAACCCTAAGTGTATAGGATGACAAGTCCGCACTTGGAGGACTTGTCCGATTCAGATCAGAGGGTTTTTCAGACTAATCCGTGCAAACATCGGACTTTTCTGATTTGGATCAGAAAGAATATCGGACCAGTCCGGATGTGATTGGACTTGTCCGATTTTGTGTGACTTGTGAAGTGTTTTGAGGACTAGTCTGCACTGGGGAGGACTAGTCCGATTTTGGTCAGAAAGGATATCAGACTAGTCCGATGGATATCGTACTTGTCCGATTTCATGCAGAAAGGATATCGGACTAGTACGGTGTCTGTCGGACTAGTCTGGCCCTGTGTAACTTTGTGCAATGTGTGTGTTTAAATGTGGTTGAGCTCTTGGTATGTGTTTCCTTAACACACTCCATACACAATAATCTACTACTCTTCTTCCTTGAGCTCATCTCAACAAAGAGGTTAGGATCCCAATTGCTTGTCATAAATCATCCAAAACCCACAAGGGAGTCCTAGATGCACTTTCAATCTCCCCCTTTTTGTGATTGATGACAACCAATTGAGATTTCACAAAATGTGATAAAAATTGAGATTTTCATAAAGTATGCACGTATGAATCCAAAATACATCAAACAGTGAAAAGTATTACCCATATGTGCATTCTTTATGGTGGGATGCATAACTAAGTACGCTGAAACATTGATAATGACATAATTGACATTAATTACCAAATAGCAAGCATATATGACATTCTAGAGCAAAATCACAGTTTTCATAAATACTACTCAAAGGATTAACTCATTGCATCACATAACCATAATTAACATAAGATCATTGTTAAAACATTACAAGCCACAAAAGAGTTAAAAAGAAAAGCATAGAACTCTCTCCTCGCAAACTACAGCTAAGACTAAGACCCCCTCTCAATCTCTCCCCCTTTGGCATCAAGACACCAAAAAGAAGGAGAGGGGGTCCTAGGGTCTTCACTCTTCACTGTCGGTCCTCTGATCGTCGTCTTCATTATCTTCATCTTCAGCTTGATGAGGAGGAGGAGGAGGAGGAGGTGCGGAGGTACTCGAGTCCCCAACGCCAAAGTAGGCAAGCTCGGAGGGGGTCAAGGGCCCGAGCTCGGTGAAATCAGAGTCTGAGTCTTCCGAGATTGTTGGAGACCCAATTGGCTCAATCTCCAGCTTCTGGCAAATTTGCTTGACATTTGCCTTGATATACTTCATGTCCTCCTTTCTTTTCTTGTTGAGCTTATGGGCCTTCACTTCGGCCTTTTTGCAGGAGGCAAAGATTGCAGCCAGGTGCTTGAGAATTCCGCTGGCTGAACCTTTTTGAGGGGCTGCTCTAGAAGCAGGGGTAGCCCTAGCATCTTCTCTTGATCTTGCAGGTGCCTCGGGACTGGAGGCCTGTGAGGGAGCAGCCTGCACACTCGACTTTTGAGGCATTTGAGGCCTCAAGGGGAGATGCTCCACATCTTTCACAAACTCAAAATCCCTTTGCCCTTGCCCTTTGCTTGGCGAGGGCCACTCGATGATGCAGCTGCCTTGGACACTAGCTTCTTAGCCAACACTTTCCTCCGAGCCTGTGGAGGAGATTGAGCTGGCTTGGACGGTCTTTCTTGGCGCTTCTTGCCAAGACCCGTCGAGGTCCGAGGTGCCACCTCAAGGTCCATCTCGGCCTCAAAATCGGAGACATCATTGTTTGAGCTCGACATGACCTGAGAATGAGTGTCTTGAATGAGAATGAATGGTACAAGGCATAGGTGTGAAAGTATAGCAAGGACTTGAATTGAGGAATTGAAAAGTTAGGTTTTGAGTTCAGAAAAGTCGGACTTGTCTGGTGTCCAGGCACGGACTAGTTCGGGATATCGGACTTGTCCGTGCATGGACCGGACTAGTCCGGTGTTCAAACTCAAAAACCTAGGAAACTAGACAAATGGTGATTCCTAATGCACAACAGGCATAGAATAAACATAATACATCAAGGAGGCATGTATATGGTGAAATATGCTAGGCTATTTGATCAACAATGATGAAATTTGGGATTTCCAGGGTTAGGGTGAAAAATTACCAAAGAAATCGACTGGAGCTTGAAGAAGAGGACGTTGAAGGCCGGACTGGTCCGAGAACTTCAATCTCGATGCAATGTCGATCAAATCCCACCCAAACTTGCGAAGTTTCGATTGAGAAATCAAGAAATCGCCTTGGGGGCTCGAGTGAGAGAGAGAGAGAACGTGTGAGGCAAGAGTGGAGGATGAAGGGATTAGGGTTTGGTGGCGGCTAGGGTTATGTATACGAAAAATCGGACAAGTCCGGAGATGACCGGACTAGTCCGAACTTTTACAGGGGCTATATCGGACTAGTCCGGCCTAACCGGCACTCTACAGACTAGTCTGCATAGGCAAACTAGTCCGGGCCACCACGGACTAGTCCGTGGTCACCAGACAAGAATTTTTAGCCCATTCATATATATTTGAAAGTGCATATTTAGAGAAAAGAGAGGCAAAACACATCAAATAATCTTGATGAATATGATCAGTAAGCATACAACAATCAAGCAATGATCATAATTCACCAAGATCTAGTAATTGACATAGTTTTTTGGAGAAGAATGAGAGAGATGATTTTCACAATCCAATCAACATATTTGAAGAATTCATAGAGGTATGCAATATTTCAAGCCACACTCCGAGCATCAAGGATATTTAGTTCATTTAGGAGTTCACAAAAACGTTTTTCATCAAGTGGCTTGGTGAATATGTCGGCCAATTGCTTTTGAGTGTTGGCATGTGAAATGGCTATGTCTTCTTTCATGGCATGATCTCTCAAAAAGTGATGTCTTATGTCTATGTGTTTAGTTCTGGAGTGCTCAACTGGGTTGTGGGCAATTTTAATGGCACTCTCATTATCACAAAGGAGTGGAATATGGTTCATATTGTAACCATAGAACCTTAGAGTTTGTCGCATCCAAAGGAGTTGAGCGCAACAACTCCTGGCTGTAACATACTCCGCTTCGGCTGTGGATAAGGCAATTGAATTTTGTTTCTTGGAGGACCAAGAAACTAAGGATCTCCCTAGGAATTGGCATGTACCAGAGGTGCTTTTTCTATATACTTTGCACCCGGCATAATCTGCATCGGAGTAACTAATGAGATTGAATTTTGAGCCTTTTGGGTACGAAAGACCAAGGTTGGTTGTATGAACTAAATATCTCAAGATCCTTTTTACGGCTGTCAAGTGACATTCATTAGGGTTGGCTTGAAATCTTGCACACAAACATACACTCAACATAATATCTGGCCTAGATGCACATAAATAGAGTAGAGATCCAATCATGGAGCGATATACCTTTTGGTCGATGCTAGGTCCATCTTCATTGAGATCCAAGTGGCCATTTGTTGCCATGGGGGTCTTTATGGGCTTTGCCTTGTCCATACCAAACTTCTTAAGTATGTCATGCGTGTACTTGGTTTGGCTTATGAACGTCCCTTCCTTTTGTTGCCGCACTTGGAATCCCAAGAAGTACTTTAACTCTCCCATCATTGACATTTCAAACCTGTCTATCATGATTTTACTAAATTCTTCACAGAAAGATTGGTTAGTTGACCCAAAGATTATATCATCAACATAAAATTGACAAATAAAAAGATCATCATCAAAATTCTTTGTAAACAGTGTATAGTCTACTTTGCCAATCTTAAAGCCATTTTCAATTAAGAAATCTCTATGACACTCATACCAAGCTCTAGGAGCTTGTTTGAGCCCGTAGAGAGCCTTACGCAATTTAAACACGTGGTCGGGGAACTCTTCATCTTCAAATCCGGGTGGTTGCTCCACGTACACCTCTTCCTTGATTGGTCCGTTGAGGAAGGCGCTTTTCATATCCAGTTGATACAGCTTGAAATCATGGTGAGTAGCATATGCAAGTAATATTCTAATAGATTCAAGCCTAGCTACTGGAGCAAAAGTTTCATCGAAATCCAAACCTTCGACTTGTGAATACCCTTTGGCCACAAGTCATGCCTTGTTCCTTGTTACCACCCCGTGTTCATCTTGTTTGTTGCGGAAGACCCACTTGGTGCCGACAATGTTTGCATTGGGTCTTGCCACAAGTTCCCACACTTCGTTCCGCTTGAAGTTGTTCAATTCTTCTTGCATTGCCACCACATAGCCTGGATCTTTCAATGCATCTTCAACCCTTCGTGGTTCCAAAAAGGATACAAACGAATAGTGTTCACAAAAGTTAGCTATGCGAGATCTAGTGGTTACTCCCTTTTGGATGTCACCGATGATGTTGTCGATTGGGTGATCCCTTTGGACGCATTGGTGTACTCTTGGGTGTGGCACTTGACGAGTTGTATCTTCATGGTAATATGCTTCTCCCCCTAAGTCATTGCCTTCGTTGACTTGTTGATTATCTTCGTATCCTTGTGGTTGATATTGTGTTGAAGCTCCCCCTTGATCGTTGATCTCCTCTTGTGGTTCATCTTCTTCATGTACATGTGGAGGTGGCTCTTGTGGTCGAACCTCACCGAGAGCAATTCTTTTCAATGCTTGACAAGGCGCTTCTTCTTTACCTAGTTCACATGGATCAACTTGCTCCTTTTGGGAGCCATTAGTCTCATCGAACACTATGTCACGTGCTACTTCAACAAGTCTGGAGGTCTTGTTGAAAACACGATAGGCGTAAGTGTTCGAATCATAACCAAGCAAGAAATCTTCATCGGACATCGAAGCGAACTTTGAACTCCTAGGCTTCTTGTTCAATATATAACATGGAGAACCGAAAACACAAAAATATGAAATATTTGGTTTGTTACCGGTGAGTAGCTCATATGATGTCTTCTTGAGTAGTCGATGAAGGTAGAGTCAATTTACGGCGTGGCAAGCGGTGTTAACCGCTTCTGCCAAAAATTGATCCGATGTCTTGTACTCATCGAGCATTGTTCTTGCCATCTCTATGAGTGTTCGATTCTTTCTTTCGGCAACTCCGTTTTGTTGTTGGGAGTACGGCGCTGAAAATTCATGCTTTATGCCTTCTTCATCAAGGTACTCTTCCACTTGTGTGTTCTTGAACTCCGTGCCATTGTCGCTTCGAATATTCTTGATTGTCAATGAGAATTTGTTTGAGCTCGCTTGAAGAACTTCTTGAGTGTTCCTTGTGTCTTTGACTTATCATGCAAAAAGAAAACCCAAGTGAAGCGAGAAAAGTCATCAACAACTACTAAACCATATTTGTTACCGTCGATGCTTATGTAAGCAATTGGACCAAATAAGTCCATGTGTAGTAGTTCGAGCGGTCTTGTTGTAGTCATGACGTTCTTTGCGGGATGAGGTGCTCCAACTTGCTTCCCGGCTTGGCACGTGCTACAAGGCCTGTCTTTCTCAAAAACAACATCCTTCAAACCGCGGATGTGATCGCCCTTGAGGAGTTTTTGAAGGTTCCTCATACCAACATGCGCTAGCCGTCTATGCCACAGCCAACCCATGTTGGTCTTTGCAATCAAGCATGTGTCAAGTTCGGCTTTATCCTTGTTGAAATCAACAAGGTAAAGCTTTCCCTTCAACATACCCTTGAATGCAATGGAACCATCACTCCTCCTAGAGACGGTCACACCCTCGTTAGTGAACAAGCAATTATAACCTTTGTCACATAGTTGAGATATGGACAGCAGATTATAATCTAAGGATTCAACATGTAGGACGTGAGAAAGTGTGTGTTTAGATGATATAGCAATTTTACCGGTACCGAGCACCCTTCCTTGACTGTTATCTCCAAAGTAGATGCCCTCATTTGGGTCCTCATTCTCTTCATATTCCACGAACATTCTTCTTTCTCCAGCCATATGGTTGGTGCAGCCACTGTCTAGCACCCATTTAGATCCACCGGAGGAATAGGCCTGCAAAAACAAATTATGCTTTGGTTTTAGGTACCAAAGCTTGCTTGGGTCCTTGGAGGATAGTTACAATACATTTGGGCACCCACACATGAGATTTAGTGTTCCCATGGCGTGGCCCAACATAATGAGCATAAACCTTGCCAAAATTATTTCTCATCAACACATAGGAGGCATCAAAGGTTCTAAAGAGTAATTGTTGTTGTTTGTAAACAGGACTAGTCTTGGAGGTCGGAGTTATCTGGAGGACCGGACTTGTCCGGACACTGATCGGACTAGTCCGGTGTTCGTGTGAGTTCAAGTTTTTACCCTTCGACTTACTAGTTTGCGAGGGACAAAGGAAATCCTCTCCTTGTTATTCTTATGGTTTCTAGCATGCTGTTTTTCATCATAAGAGTAACCAATGCCATATTTAACATTTGGAGGTCTTTAGACCAAGTATGCACTACGTGCATAGTCGATCTTCTCCTTGTCAAATATGCCACTTTGGGCAGGATGTTTATCCTTTGTGGAGGTTGACTTTTCCTTTAAACTGGTATCACCTTTCTTACATGTGCAAGCATGAGCAAAATCAGTTTTAGTGGGTTGAGAAGGTGAGCTTGAAGAGGAGGAAGGTTCACTCAGCTTGAGTGACTCAACTTGCACTTCAAGGATCTTGTTAACCTTGATCAGGTTTGCAAGTTGGTCCTTGATTGCAACATTTGAGTTGGTTAACTCCAGGCAAGCTTCCTTGCTTGAAGCTAACTCAAGCTCTAGTGAACTGCTTTTCTCCTTTTCAAGTCCTAGAAGTTTGTCAAGTTCGACATACTCCTCCTTTTGGGATATAATCATGTCCTCTTGACGATGAATTAATCTCTCCTTCTCAACAAGTTGATCAAGTAAAAATTTCATTTTTGTTGCAGCTTTCCTATCTAGTCCAATAAGCATATCCTCATTATCACTATTCATTTCATCATCACTAGAGTAGGAATGCATGGAAGGGGCTTTGATGGTTAACTTGCGTTTACCTTCCTTTGCCATGAGGCAAGTTCCATTTCCCTTCCTTGTGCCAAGTGTAGGGAAGAGGGTAGACTTCTTGGATGTCTTCTCGATGGCTATGCTAGCCATCTCTTCTTCTTCGGACGATGAGGACTCATCATTTGAGCCCACTCTTTCCCAATGTGCGCTTGTTCGGCTTGTTTCTTCTTCTTGAAGA
Source organism: Tuctoria greenei (assembly GCA_036927565.1). NCBI lineage: Eukaryota > Viridiplantae > Streptophyta > Magnoliopsida > Poales > Poaceae > Tuctoria > Tuctoria greenei. The sequence continues at coordinate 155,882,671 of JAYESD010000001.1, forward strand.
ATTTCTTGTGTTGAGGCTTGGCTTCTTTAGTCTTTTTCTTGTTCTCCTCATATGGGCAATCAACTATAAAGTGGTTATACTCACCACAATTATAGCATGCCCGCCTCAACTTTGGCTTTGTTCTTTCTTTGTACTTTCCTTCGCTTGACTTTGTACCTTGTCTTTCCTTCATGATTCTTTTGAATTTCTTCATGAACAATATCCTGTCTTCTTCATCTAATTCACTGCTCTCGTCGTCACTATCTTCCTCTAGTTGTGCTTCTGTAGCTTCTTTGGATAGGGGCTTGAGGGTGGACTTCAAAGCAACCCCTTTCTTCTTTGCCGAGGTGAGATCAGAAATTTCCTTGACGTGCTTTGCTTGTTTTTCCATCATCTCAAAGTTGATGATCTTTCCAAGCAATTCATCCGGAGTCATCCTTTTGTATCCGGGGCTTTCTCTAATCATGGAGGATAGTGTGACATTGTGAGGCATAAAAGCTCTAAGGATGAGCTTTACCACCTCGTGATCATTCCACTTCTTGCTCCCATATGATCGAACTTTGTTGACGAGTGTCTTCAATCGGTTGTACATTTCTTGGGATGACTCATCTTCCTCAATTGCGAATCTTCCTAATTCGCCTTCGATCATCTCGATTTTTGCTTCACGCACATGTTAGTCACCTTCATGTGCAGTTTGCAGTGTATCCCATATCTCCTTAGCAATTTAAAGTCCATCCACCTTGGTGAACTCGTCCCGACTGAGTGAGGAGGTGATTACTCTGCGGCTTGAGCGTTTCTATGAATAGCCTGCTCTTGGCTTGGGGTGAGCTCTTCGTCGTCGTCTGGAATATCTATCCATGTGCATACAACATGCCATAGACTTGGATTGAGGGAAATCAAATGCATTTTCATATTCTGCCTACACATTGAGTAATCACTTCCATCGAAGTGTGGGGCTTTTCCAAGTGGGATAGATAAGTAATGATTATTATTGGAATTTAGACGATCATAGTTAAAAGGATATCGGGAGTAGTTGGTGTGACTACTCCCCTTCTTCTTCTCTTCAACTTTCACTTTCCCTTTGGAAAGCGCCTTCTTTCTGAGGAGCGCCTTTAGCTCCAGTGTCTCCTCATCATTGTCCTCGAAGTCTTGAATGGCTTCGAGGTACTTCTCCACCTTTTGATTTTTGTCGGTGTTAACCTCTTCTTGGTTGTTGATTTTGTGGATGTCCTTCATCTCCGACATGATCTCTTCGAGTGGTTAGACTCTTTCTTGAAGAACCTGTTCTGATACCAATTGAATGTGGCCTAGAGGGGGGTGAATAGGACTTTTTGCAAATTGTCGGATCCTTCAACACTTAACAACCAGTTCAATACTAGAGATATCAGACTATTCCAGTAAAGTGCAGACTAGTCCAGTGTTCACGAACTAAGTTGGTTAAGCTTGATCGATTAGATAGATTCTTTTATGTCTGCAGCGGAAATATAGAATCAAATAAAGGTTTCAAAGTTATATGCTAGATTATATCACAATTAAATCTTATGTTTCACAATTCAACATGAGATAAGCAATGATTATGAAACCCTAGATTATATTGATGAATAGGAACGATGAACACCAAAAACAAGACACAAGGATTTATCCCGTGGTTCGGCTCCCACAAAGGCAACCTACGTCCGCGTTGAGGAGTCCACAAAAGGACCGGGTCTTCTCCAACCCTACCCTCGTCAGATCGCCACGAAGGCCAATCCTCTTCCACTAATCACAAAGGGGTGAATAACCGAATTCAAAGGGGACTTCTCACACGTTGAGAGCTCCCTTGGATTACAACACGAAATACCACCAAAACACACTCAAAAGATTACAATTAAATCGCAGGAGTGTGTTAGAGAATCAAACCAAGAGCTCAATGTGGTGTTGAACGTGTCTCTCCAATGAACTAGAGTGAATCCTCAAAGGATTGATCGTTGTTGCACTTAATTTCGTGGAGAGATGTGGTTTTTGAGGCTCTTGGGAGGTGTGACGGCGCTAGGGTTCGAGTCAAGGAAAAATATGGTCGTACAACTCTATTTATATGGGTTTCTAAAAGTGACCGTTAGGGTTCAGAAAGATCGGACTAGTCCGTGGTGGTCACCGGACTAGTTCGGTGTGCTGAGTGTAGCAAACCTAAGTGTCCCGAAATATCGGACTAGTCCGGCTAGGAGCGGACTTGTCTAATTTTGCTACTGAAAATCTTCGGACTAGTCTGATAGTCATCGGACTTGTCCGGTTATGTGAAACCCTAAGTGTATAGGATGACAAGTCCGCACTTGGAGGACTTGTCCGATTCAGATCAGAGGGTTTTTCAGACTAGTCCATGCAAACATCGGACTTGTCCAATTTGGATCAGAAAGAATATCGGACTAGTCCGGATGTGATCGGACTTGTCTGATTTTGTGTGACTTGTGAAGTGTTTTGAGGACTAGTCCGCGCTGGGGAGGACTAGTCCGATTCTGGTCAGAAAGGATATCAGACTAGTCCGATGGATATCGGACTTGTCCGATTTCATGCAGAAAGGATATCGGACTAGTTCGGTCCTGTGTAACTTTGTGCAATGTGTGTGTTTAAATGTGGTTGAGCTCTTGGGATGTGTTTCCTTAACACACTCTATACACAATAATCTACTACTTTTCTTCCTTGAGCTCATTTCCACTTTGCTCCTCATTCTTCCTTCTTTTTGGTACTTTGCTCATTTTTCTATCATAAGCCTGCACTCATCTCAACAAAGAGGTTAGGATCCTAATTGCTTGTCATAAATCATCCAAAACCCACAAGGGAGTCCTAGATGCACTTTCAGGAAGACCCAACTCCATCACCGCAATGTGGAGCAGAAGTGGAAGAAGGGTTGCAAGGGCAGAGAGCTCTAAACGCAAGATCAAATGAAAGTGTAAGGAGTTCGCTTCCTGTGCATACTTTCTCCCTTTAGTAAGCCTCCGCAATGCATTGGATGGAAACTACCCCCGGACCCTAATCATGAATGACCTCGTCAATGACAAGGGGGCCCTGGTCCACTTTTTAAAAAGTCGCACCAGGCGAACCGTTGTCATGATGGGAAGTTGGAAGCCCGAGGGCGGCAGTCTGACAGGGCTAAAAATAATATGCTAGGAACTGATACAACTTTGTATTGGGAACCGACAACCTTCAACTGCGTGAGATCCGCACGCCAGGATCCCACTCACCATATCAAGAAGGGCCACATGGCATTGAAATAACCGTGCGCATTGCCTCAATCGCCCTGGAAAAGACATTGAAGCTGCAACACAGAAATCGATGATGGCCCCACCTCCGGTAGCTAACCTCTTCTTGAGGACCTCTCCTAAGGTGGGCCCAGAGGCCACTGTCGGTACCCTGCGTACCAAGTACCCCCTGATACCACAAACAAAGCCAAGGAGTTCCTATGTCCAGTTGGCAGATGTCTGAAGGGGATACGCATCTCGCAGAACCAGATCTACCTCCCTCCTTACATAGCTCCGGTACTGCCACGTGTCCAGTAGAGCCAGACCTGCCTCCCTCGGTTGGGTAGCTTCGGTGATGCCATGTGTCCTGCAGAGTTGAACCTTGCCTCCCTCACAGGGAAGCTCTGACATTACCACATGTCCAATAGCGCCAAACCTATCTCCCAGTAGAGGGAAGCTCCCGAGCTGCCACGTGTTATTGCCTGGACCTAATTATGCAACGGGAAGACAACAATATCTCTAATGGCGCGAACATTAAAGGGCTATAAATTAGTCGTTACAAGACCTAGTTAATGCATCATTAATGCCGTATTAATGATGCACAATCAGAGTACTATCAAGGCTAGTAACGCTATCATTAAAGCACATTATCACACTATTAACCGCCCTTAACACTGTAGATCGTGCATAGACATCCGGGGCAACTTGTCGGGCCAGGCACACACTATAATAGCCAGTCCTTGGCATATAAAAGGGTTGCGATGCACAGTAGAAAGGACAAGCTATCACAACTGACCTAAAGACATCTCATACATACTCAAGCTCATACAATCAACACACAACCCGTGGAGTAGGGTATTATGCGCAGGCGACCCGAACCACGTAAAACCCTTCGTGTCCACCTCTTGTCTTGATCTTGACTCGCGCCCCAATCGAATACGAACCTCCGCGGACTACTTCTTAGTAGTACCGGGAGAAGTGTATTAGTCCACACTTCAACATATATTCTCTTAAATGAGATGTGTTATATAGTAGTGTGTCTCTTTTTATGCTCAGCCACGCCCTTCTTTTGTGAATCAGCATCCTCGCTGAAGCGGGCTCGTCTCGTTTACCCATATCAGTAACGACCTCCTTTGCGCTCGTCGCTGATCTTTGTCTCCTATTTGACTTTCATACGTAGTAAAGTGGGACCTTACTTTTCAAATTTTAAGCAACAAGTTAATTGTTCATGAAACACAAATTTAATGAGCACTATGGCTATGATATACAAGTTGCAATACAAAGATTATTCATAATGTCTTATACACATGATTCCATATATTCACTACGTCACAACGCAATGAACAAACGGTACTCAATAACTACGATGGACGCAGACTCAAATCCATATACACCTGCAAAGATGCCCAGATTGCACGTCACATACGCTCGCTCGAAAAAGGGCTTACTCCACTCCACATTGTATATGGCATTCTTTTACAAGACACCCAAATATCAAATTGGTCCTACCGTCACCTGCAGGCACTATTACAAAAAGTATTTTTACAGTCGTATCGCTTTTTTACTAAGGCGGTCCGTTAGAAAATACGCTTGTGATGTCGAACGATTTAATAACCGCCTGTGATTAGCAAATATCACCGGCGGTTCACAAAAGAAAACCGCCTGGGCAAAGATATAAACTTTCATAGGCTGCCCTTAATAAAGTACCGCCTGTAACGGGCAACTATCACAGGTGGGCGACAAGAAACCCGCCTGTAAATTTCCATACATTTTCACAAACAGATTTTACTAGGGGACTGCCTGTGAAGGATCCGAATGCAGAAATCGAAGCATCCGATCATAGTCAGCTCTACTAAATAACAGGCTATTAATTTTTTTTAAAAAAAGATCGAATAATGTTTTGGAGAGCATTATATATAATATAAAAAATTATATATATATATACATATATATATATATAGACACATACATATAAGTATACATATACATATATAAACAAATTCATAAAAAGAGAAACAAAAAAATTGTCAAATTTAGTATTACACAACTTCAATACTGTCGGTACCCTGGGTACCATATACTCCTTGGGATGGCAAAGATCTCAAGGGAAAGTCATCTACTTGATTTGAAGACCTTCGGAGGCCCACATGTCAGACATAACCGGACCTGCTTCTCCAACATGGTTAGTCCCAGGGTTGCCACGTGTACTATCAAACCGGGGCTACCGCCCACAAGGGGGAAGCTCCGGGCTATGTACCGAAATGGCACCCCTGGACCTAACCCAGACCGAGGGAAGCTCTAGAACTGACACGTGTTGGGTAACACTGGACCTATCTGTTCCCCACAGTGTGCTCCGGCGCTGCCACGTGTCCAACCGTCGGATCTTCAGCCTCTAACCTCCGGAAGACTCCACAACGGCTCCGGATCTTCCAAGGGGAATCAAGGACTTCAAGACCCGATCAAGTGTCATTAATACTATATTAATGACACAATCGGACGACCTTAATTACCAGTAACGGTGCTGTCAAAGCCCATAACTCAGTCATTAAGAACAATTAAACGTGTTGAATGTGTATCAATATCAGTAACCACTGGGGCCACATGTCGGGCCAGGCTAACTTGTAACGGCCTGCCCTGGTACTATAAAAGGACAGGCCGACGATACATAGGACACACTCTCCGGAGACACGCTGACTTTACACTCTCAACTGACGTTGAGCTCGTACATCCAATACAACACCAACACACCCCATGGAGTAGTGTATTACGCTCAGGCGGCCCGAACCACGTAAATCTTCGTGTCCCTTATGTCACTCGACATCTCACCTTCTGGAATCTCTGCGCGCCCATACCGAAACTCAAACTCCTCTAACACTTTAGTAGTGTCGGGAGATCTGCCGGATCAAAACCACCGACAGTTGGCCCGCCAGGTAGGGGGACCGGAGATTTCAAGAATGGTGAACTCAGCCGCTGGATCATCCAATGGTCATCCCACTTTTCAAGCTGTTGGGGGTAATCCCTCCGATATGCAGCCACGAGCAGGAACCACGGTTCCAGCAGGAGTCACACTTCCACCACCGCCGCCTCCACCAGCAAATCAAGCTGGAGAACGCGATGGTGCACCGGCGTCAATCACTGCATCGGTGAATATTGACAACCCGGAACACGCGCTTCATGCAGCACGTGCTCTTCTTCAGCGCCCACCACCTCCGGACGCATCCCAGGATGCAATGGAGCAGCGGAGGGCCGACGTGGAACACTTGGTTGCAGTAGCAGCCGACCGCATCAGCAACTAGGGTCCTCCTCTTTCAGGACGGGCCCCGTCGCAGCGACGGACCTTGTCTGGCAGACTTGGTCCGCACGTTTCCAACAACAGGAGACGTGCTGCATCACAGTAGGTGACGTCATTGCCCTCCGGGGCACAACGCACTCACACGGTATCAAGGCTTTCAACTCATGACCTCTGGGCAGAGCTTGATCGCTGATATCGCCAACAAGATGGCCGAGTCCATATTGAGCGTGCTCATGAAAGACGAGAAGCTCAAGACATTCCTGCTCTTGAAGGAGTAGGAGGAGGCTGTTCAGCCCTGGCCATGCATCTGTGTATGGTCAGGTGGCCACAGAAGTTCCGGCCTCACGTGCCGGAGAAGTTCGACGGGACCGTTAATCCTCTCGAATTTCTTCAGATTTACTCCACTGCTATCTTAGAAGCTGGAGGAAATGAGGCCGTAATGGCCAATTATTTCCCAGTGGCTTTAACTGGGACTGCCAGGTCTTGGTTTATGAGCCTTCCACCCAACTCCATCAGCAGTTGGGAGGAGTTGTGCCGGCAGTTCACTGCAAACTTCGGGAGTTCTTACACCCGACCAGGCACCGAACTGGACCTTTTTGCATTTGTGCAAAAAGGAGGAGAATCCCTGCGATCATTCATCCAGAGATTCTCTCAGGTACGAAACACTATCCCTTCCATCTCTAGCGCCTCTGTCATCATGGCATTTAGACAGGGAGTGCGGGATAAGAAGATGCTGGAGAAGCTAGCGATCAAGGAGATTACCAGTGTCACAGAACTCTTCAGCTTGGCTGACAAATGTGCCAGAGCTGCGGAGGGCCGTGAAATGCACTCCAAACCAACTCCGGAGGATCACAAGAAATCCTCCAAAGGAGAAGCCGCTACCTTCGGGAGTGGCAAGAAGAAGAAAAAGACCAACGGAAAGAAGAAGCTGTCCGCTGGTGCATCCAATGTTGCAGCTGCTGCAGCTTCGGGTGGCCGGGGGCCACACCCCGAGAAGCGACCTCGACCGTCTTCTGAAGACGGTGGCAAACCTAAGGTGTGGTGTCCAATTCACAAAACGGACAGCCACAGTTTGGAAGACTGCCAGGAGGTCCAAAACCTTGTCGAGTGCTACAACAAGCGCCGGGAAGAAGCTCCTTTCCGACAGAGGGAAGGAAAACAAAAAGTTGACGAAGCTCCAGCTGAAGAGGAGTTAGGTTTTCAGGATCCCAAAAAGGTCCTAAAGGCCGTCTACACCTCCGTCGACGACGATTCTGACGTCTCTGACAACGAGCGTCGTAAGACCATGAACACCATTTTCCGTGGATCATGGGACATCACCTCCCGCCGCGTCATCAAGACTATGCATCAGGACATGGCTGTTGTAGCTCCTACAACCAGGGCGGAGCCTCATCGGAAGTGGATGGAAACAACCATCACTTTTGATGCTTCGGACTGCCCTCGAAGCATGGTTGGAGCAGGTCAGCTACCTTTGATGGTATCTCCTACCATTAATAACATCCAGCTCCACCATGTCATGGTAGACGGAGGTTCGGGGCTCAACCTCATAAGCTTTGAAACTTTTACCAAGCTTCAGCTCCGACCTTCGGATCTCCACCCCTCCCGACCTTTCTCCGGAGTAGGTCCGGGAGCCATTACCCCACTCGGAGCTATTACCCTCCCCGTTACCTTCGGGACCCAGGAGAAGTATCGCACCGAGAAGTTGGTCTTTGACGTTGCTCAGATCAACTTACCCTTCAATGCCATCTTGGGTAGGCCTTCCTTGTACAAATTCATGGCAGCTTCTCATTATGGTTACCTGGTGTTAAAGATGCCAACACCAGTAGGCGTTCTCCGGATCCGCGGAGATCGTACTGCCGGAGTAACTGCTCTAGAAAAACTTCATGCGCTTACTACGGCGCAAGAGGAGGACTCCAGGACGGAGCAAGCTCCAAAACCCCCGAGCATTCGTCAGCGAGGCTCGACTTCTGCACCTCGTGTGCAGCCAAGCGGCGACACCGACATTCCCGTCAAAGTCGTCCAAATCGGTTCCGATGCCGCTCAGACCACCCGTATATCGGGGGGATTGAACAACAAATAGGAACTCGCGCTCATCGCTTTCCTCCGGGCTAATGTCGACGTGTTTGCCTGGCAACCGTCACAAATGCCTGGGATCCCCAGGGAAGTGATTGAGCACAATCAGAAGATCTACCCCGACGCCCGACCTGTGCATCAGAAGCCTCGGAAGCAATCCGTAGAGCGACAGAACTTCATTCGACAAGAAGTGAGGAAGTTGCTCGAAGCTGGATTCATCCGAGAAGTCTTCCATCCAAAATGGCTGGCAAACCCAGTTGTTGTGCCCAAGGCCGGCGGGAAGCTTCGGATGTGTATCGACTACACAACACTAAAAAAGGCATGTCCAAAAGATCCATTCCCATTACCTAGAATAGATCAGATAGTGGATTCCACCTCCGGGTGTGAATTACTGTGTTTCCTAGACGCATATTCTGGGTATCATCAAATCAGAATGTCTAGGGAAGATGAAGAGCATACCTCTTTCATCACAGTAGATGGATTGTACTATTATATAGCCATGCCATTTGGTCTCAAGAATGCAGCTTCAACCTTTGTACGAGCTATGTACAAAACCTTTGAAGAACTCATTAGAGACATAGTGTAAGTGTACGTCGACGACATCGTGGTCAAGGTCAAGAACAAGGAGTCACTCCTTGACACCTTGCAAGCTGTATTCGACAAGCTGCGGGTCACCCGCACAAAGCTAAATCCAGACAAGTGTGTCTTCGGGGTTAGCTCCGGAAAACTTCTTGGTTTCCTGGTAAGTCATCGGGGCATAGAAGATAATTCGGCGAAGATCAAAGCCATTGAAGACATGCGACCACCAGCCCGCATCAAAGATGTCCAAAAGCTAACTGGATGTCTAGCAGCCCTCAGCCGGTTCATTTCAAGACTGGCGGAACGGGCACCCCCCTTCTTCAAGTTATTAAGGAAGTCCGGACCATTCCAATGGTCTGAAGAAGCAGAAAAGGCGTTCCAGGAGATAAAACAGCTCCTCACCACCCTACCGATTTTGGTAGCTCCGAACCCTGGTGAGCCTTTGCTGCTTTACATTTCAGCCACTGACGAAGTCGTTAGTATGGTCCTGGTTGCGGAGAGACCAAAACCATCCCATACTCAGGAGTCCAGACCCCTTCAGGAGGGTCTGGAGGTTCCTGAAAGCGAGTCTGGGTCCCAGCTCCCAGACTTGAATCCACAAGAAGTTACTCCAGAAGACCCAAACCCCTCCGGGAGGGTCCAGGTCGCTTCTGAAGAAGCTCTGGGTTCCTCCAGCAAGGACCCGGAAATCCCCGAAGAAAATCTGGACCCCTCCGAGAGGATCCGGATCAATGAAGAGGAAGCTTTGGGCCCCTCCGGGAGGGTCCGGACCATCCAGCGCCCAATGTACTTCATTAGTGAAGTACTTCATGATGCCAAGACTCGATACCTAGAGGTGCATAAGCTGCTCTATGCAGTTCTTATTGCCTCCAGGAAGCTTCGCCATTATTTCCAAGCTCACAAGATCTCAGTAGTGAGTTCTTACCCACTTCGAGCAATCTTGCATAATCCCAACTCAACTAGGAATATTGCAAAGTGGGCAGCGGAATTGGCCGAATTCGGTCTCGAATTCATTTCAAGGCAAGCAATCAAGAGTCAAGCATTGGCAGACTTCATGGCGGAATGGACTCCCTCTCCATCAAACCCTGGGGGCCCCAGCGAGCAGAAGCCGGAACACAAGGCTCCAGTCTTCACCGAGCCCCACTGGACCCTCTACTTCGACGGCTCCATGCAAAAGCAGGGGGGGCGAAGCTGGAATCCTTCTCCTCGCACCAACCGGAGAGAAGGTAAAATACATGGTACACCTTGACTTCAAGGCGACCAACAACATGGCGGAATATGAAGCACTCATTTACGGACTAAGGGTGGCACTGTCATACGGTGTCAAGCAACTGCTGGTCAAGGGAGATTCACAGCTCATCATTAAGCAAGTGAAGGGTGAATGCTCCTGCAACAATCTCTAGCTAGCCGCTTACCTCCTTGAAGGTAAAATACATGGTACACCTTGACTTCAAGGCGACCAACAACATGGCGGAATATGAAGCACTCATTTACGGACTAAGGGTGGTACTGTCATACGGTGTCAAGCAACTGCTGGTCAAGGGAGATTCACAGCTCATCATTAAGCAAGTGAAGGGTGAATGCTCCTGCAACAATCTCCAGCTAGTCGCTTACCTCCTTGAAGTCCAGAGGCTTCAGAAGGACTTCGAAGTCCTAGATCTCCACCATGTCCAGCGTGCCCACAGCGCTGAAGCCGACGAACTCTCGACGAAAGCGTCAACCGGAGCTCCGGCTCCTGGCGGAACTTTTGTCCGGAGGTTGTCAAAACCCACAGCTCAGCCTGCCGAACTGAGCGAAGGGGGCGAGATCAACATCCCGAAGCTGACGGTCCCGATGGCCCTGTTACCATGGCAGCCATCAAGGGTCGTAGGTGCTGCCAGAAGCTCCGAGCAACCCAGCACGCAAGACTCAAATGTTCAAGTTAGTTCCAATGCATGGATCTCAGAGATCCGGAACTACTTGAAAGACAACATCCTTCCTGACGATGATGTATCCGCTGACCGAGTAGTCATATTGGCTAAAAGATACACGTTGGTAGAAGGGGATCTCTACCGGTGCGGTGACAATGGCATCCAAATGCGGTGCATCACAAGGGAAGAAGGTTGCGAGCTCCTCGCAGAAATCCATGGAGGCGAGTGTGGGAACCACGCGTCTTCCCGCACTCTAGTTGGTAAAGCCTTTCGGCATGGCTTCTACTGGCCTACAGCACTCCAGGATGCAACTGAGCTGGTGAAGAAATGCGAAGCATGTCAATTTCATGCAAAGCAAATTCACACACCGGCTCAGCCCCTACAAATGATGCCTCCTACATGGCCCTTCGCCGTGTGGGGGATGGACATCTTGGGACCTTTCCCAAGAGCCGTCGGAGGTTACAAGTTCCTGTACGTTGCCATTGACAAGTTCACCAAGTGGCCGGAAGAAACTCCAGTTGTGACAATCAACAAGCAATCTGCTATCAACTTTTTGCAGTCCATTGTATGCAGATTTGGAGTCCCAAACAAAATCATCACTGATAATGGGACCCAATTCACAAGCTCTGCATTTCAAGGATATTGCGAAGACCTCGGCATTCAAGTTTGCAACGCCTCCGTAGCTCACCCAGCAAGCAATGGCCAAGCCGAGAGAGCAAATGCTGAAATCCTTAAAGGACTCAAAACGCGCACCTATGAGCACTTGAAAAAACATGGAGCCAACAGGATTGAAGAGCTTCCGCCCACTTTATGGGCCAACAGGACAACTCCAAACCGGTCAACTGGAGAGACACCCTTCTTCCTGGTGTATGGAGCTGAAGCAATCCTTCCTCCGGAAATCACCTTGGGTTACTCCGGGTCCGGACCTTCGACGAAGCCACGCAGGATCAGCTCCGGCGTGAAGACCTAGACCTCCTTGAGGAGGGAAGGTGCCAAGCAGCTGTTCGGAATGCACGATACCGCCAAGCCCTTCGGCGCTATCATCAGCGGCATGTACACAACCGACAGCTCGAGGAAGGCGATCTGGTGCTACGGATAATACAATCCAGAGAAGGGTTAAACAAACTCTCCCCCAGCTGGGAGGGACCCTTCTGAGTGATTAAAGTATCCCGTCCCGGAAGCGTTCGCTTGGCTACCGAGGATGGGACACCTCTCCCAAATCCTTGGAACATTGAGCACCTCTGTAAGTTCTACACTTAATATCACGGAGGTGATTCTGTAGTAACTTGAGGTGTATGTTATAGAGTCATTGTACAGAGTCGGGTAGTTCCTCTGGGAGAAGAGCCGGACCTTTCCCGGAAGGTCCGCAAAGTTCATGCAACACTTGTCGCAGTCTCAGGACTAAAAGTGTGGCTAGCTACCCTGGGTCAAACGAGAAATTAAACACGCTTAGCCTGGTTCCGTACCCTAAGAGTGTACTTGTTTCCTCTGTACCCCGGACCTATAATGAAAGACATCTTCATGTGAAACAGACTCACGTGCATTTATTTTGTACAGGCTCAACTTTTTTATTTTTCTCTTTCTTGTCTATAACAAAGACGTGCAATTCTTAAGAAATTTTAGTTCGACTGGTTCATATACGATTCGAGCTGTATTGTCGATTCTTCTAGATTCAAATATTGTTTATGGCCCACTCGCCTGAATGCCGCCAAGCCAACCTAGGGCTGGAGTGTGCTATCGACTTAGCCTGCTCAAGCACCCTAAGTACGCCACTCTACCTACACCCCGGCAAGCTGAAGTAAGGCGGGTCCAAGTACAATTGGATCTGGAAGAAAAGACAACGCATTCGGTTGTATTCAGAATCGCGTTTGACCTAAAACTCTCTTGGGAATCGTAAGCCGCGACGAAGTTATAGGCAAGGAACGAATTTTACTATTTTTCTTGGCTTCAGTGTGCAGGAAAAATAAAAAATCCATGTTAATGGAGAAAAGCTGGAGCTAACTAAGCTCCGACTCCCCCTAGGTGGCTTGTAATCGATGTTAAACATTGAAAACGAGCATCACCGGAGCAACCAAGCTCCGGTAAAGCTAGGGGGGCCAGCCGTCGACACAAAATTAATGATGGTGAGAAGACCCCGCAAGCGGAGTCTGCTACCAACAAACTACACGTTGGTAAAGGTCACTGCTAGAACAACTAAGCTCCGACACCCCGGAGGACTAACTATCGATGCTCTACGCGTTGATAGGGACTAATGCCGGAGCTACTAAGCTCCGATGATAGACAATGCCGGAGCTTCTAAGCTACGGCAACCTCAGGGGGCCTTCACTATCGAAGACTTCGGACCTACACTCTACAAGTTCGAAGCAAATGAGTCTTCAACAAAACACAATATCCTCTTGGTACATGTTCACAATCAAATTGTGTACATCTACCAGGGGGCCAAGTGAAGACAAAAGTGTTGAAGACAAAAAGTGAAATTCACAAAAATTTGGGGATTTCATTCATCTGGAGACAAGGGATTACAAAATTGAGGAAGAAAAAGAGAGAATACAAGTGGGAGCTACGGAGATGGTCCTAGACCCTATGGAAGAACTAGGCGACCTTCTGACACATTGGCTCAGGCGGCTTCACCTTCTCCTTCGACGGGACCTTCAAGCACCGGGTCCAGAGGGAATTGGGGATTCCGGTGGTGTAGCACGTCAGCACATACTCTGCGACGTTCTTTGCCAGGGATTGCCCCTCAACCTCCAACTGGTCCGCAATAACGTCGCCAACCTTGGAGAGTTTGCTGCCCGCCGAGCTCAGCGCTTGCAATGCCAGGTCCGGCTCTAGATCATCCGGACGCACGGGACTGAAGCCCATCAGTGTCAGCGCGTCATTGGCCTTGCCCAGGAACTCCCAAACCTGTAGGGAGTCCGCAGCCCTCAAGCCCTTCAGTTCTTCCAAGGATTTTTTGGCCGCCACCAGTTCAGAATTCTTGCGAGCGAGGCGCTCAACTTCTTTGGCGTTTTGCTGAATCTTTTCAGCAAATCGCTTCTCGAGTTTTCCGAGCTCCTCCTCCCGGAGGTAGATCTTGTTCCAGCGGTCAACCAGGTCCTTCTCCCTGCCGCTTACTTTCTTCTCCCTGGCAGCAATGGCACACTCTTGCTCGTAGAGTTCCTGCCCTCGCACCCAGGCCTTCTCCTCCTCCTCAGCGCAGCACTCTTCCAATTTCTTGGTGCGCTCTTTGAGGCCCTTGTCAGCCAGAGCCACCTTTTTGGTGAGCTCCTCCTCCCTCCTCAAGACGTCATCCCGCAGCTCTAGGAGTTTATGCTCTTCATCTTCGAGCCTTTTCTCCCTCTCCTCAAGTGCCTCCCGGCGCTTGATGAGAGTAGTGTTAATGGCCTCAAGCCTTTCTTGGCGTTCATCAGCCGCACTATTAGCTGCTTTGGTCTGCTCATAAATGGCCTGGGATTGAGCGTCGAGGGCGCGAGTCAATCTCTCCCTGTCATCCAATAACTTGCCCCAGTAATCCAGGCGGACCTTCTCCTGCTTGATCCATTCTTTGTCATCTGCCATCCTTGACTGCGCCAGCTTGGTCTCGAAGTAGAGCCGATTATGCCACCTCCTAATGGTTTGGCGCTCCTCTTCAAGAGCCTTGCTGTCGTGGAAGAATGCCAGCTGAACTTGACGTAGATTGGAGCAGGCGTTGTCAATAGACAATGACAACGGGATAGGATCCGGACCTGTTGGGGTCTCCTCTGCTGGTTCCAGCGGGTTTTCAGTTACAAAAATTGGGTCCCACTCCACAAGAGTGGTCCCCTGAGCCTCCACGGCACCAGGGCCGTCCTCCAGGATGGCCACAGTCGCCATCAAGGAGGGTCCTGCTGATGAAGTTCCGACCTCCGGAAGTGGTTCCGAAGGACCAGCCGCCAGATCTTCGTTCGTCCCCTCGGGCAGGGGGCCAGCGACTTCATCAGAGCACTCCGGTTCAGCCGCGGGTACCTCCGGCGTCGTCACTCCTGGAGCAGGAACTGCTTCTGGCTTTGGCCTGGGCACCTCCTCTACTGGGGTCTCGAGCGCTGACGCCTTCGCAACGACCGGCTCAGGCGCCAGAAGATCTTCAGCAACAGCCGGCCCTGCGGCCGAAGCTTCAACGGCAACCGGCTCGGGAGCTAGAAGGTCTTCAACATCAACCGGCCCTGCGGCCAGAGCTCCAGCAACGACTGGCTCTGCGGCCGGTGCTTCAGAGGTACCCGTCCCAACCGCCGGGACTTCCTCAACATCAGGCGCGCATGCCGGGACTTCAACTACCTCCGACTCAACCACCGAGGCTTCGAGAATTTCCGGCTCTGGGGCAGGAATTATTGCTTCCTCCGGCTCAATGGCCAAAGCTTCCATCATCTCAGCACCCAAACCTGGAGCTTCAACCTCCGGGGCAGGTGCCGCTGGCGCATCTTCTCTCCCGTGGTCCGGCGCTACCACGGGAGTCTCGGGGGATGAGTCGAGGTCCATGACCACGACAGCTGGCACCGGAGTTGCCGCAGCTTCAGCCACCACTTGGGGCGGCATCAGGACAGGAGCAGAGGCTTCCGCCCTCACAACTTCAGCTATTGTGGGTGAGGGTGGAGCCTCACTCCTCTTCTTGGGAACGCTGCAGATGAAGGATGAAGAAATTTAAAAAACAGTTACTACAAAAAAACAACTGTCTGAGGTAAAGATTAAAAATTACCTCGGGAGGCTTCCGCACCAGCTTGCGCGGAACCTCTTTCCCGGGCGTTCTGGGCTGACCATAGCCGCCGCCGGCGTGGAAGCTCCGGAAGGCCCCCCAGAACTCGTTGCAGTCACGGGCACTTCCTTAGTCGAGGCCCTCCTCGACCGGGAAGGACCTCCGGACCTAGAGGCCTCAACTGGCCCTGGTGATGGAGTCGCATGCCCGGAGCTAGCACCTGGGAAGACGCCGCTGCGGGTACCGTCGCCGTAGTTGTAGGAGACCTCCCCCTTCGGGGAGAAGGAGCTGATGCAGAGGTTGCAGGCCTGACGGACCTTCCGTCGGCATGCTGTAGTTTCCTCTTCCGGCTCAAGGGTTCGTCCGCCGGTTCCTTGCCCATGCCGACGACTTCGATCCTTGGCTTCGGGGCAGGGTCGGAACCACCTTCGGAATCCCCAGGGATCACCACCATGGAGGTCGATCTTCTCTCGACGACACCAAGGTCATCAAGCACCGGCATCGACTGTCGGAGCTCCCTGTTGAACTCTACTTCCACGTACAGAGGGAGAAAGGCTGATGGCGGGGTCAAGTCATCTCTTGCAACGTCGATGCCGTGCTGGAACTTTTGGAGATGTAACTCCAAGGTTGCCCCCCGCCATGTTGGACTTCAGTCCGGTCTCGACCCGGTCGTCGTCCATCACACTGTTGAGGGACAAGCGAGTTTTTCTCTCCTCTTCAGCGGTGCCCACCTGTTGACCAGGAAGTTGCAAAATATTGCCTGAGGAGTTAATCCTCCCTCCACGCACTAGAGGATCCTAGTCAGAGCAGGGTTGAAGGCATCCGACAGCACCGGAGCTTCACTTCAAACCGCAGCGTCGATGTTGGGGAGGCTTTCGGGCAGCTCCAGCTTCTCGTGCTCCTCCACCCGGATGACTATCCAGTCCTTCTTCCAATCATCCCACTTTCCAGGGGGAAACGACCGGAGGTACTTGAATGGGCACTTCTTGTGCTTCATGAAGTAATAGAAGCCAAGGTACTCATTACTCCTACCGGTGGTATGGACGGTGAAGAAGGTCCGGAAAAGTTCAATGCAGGGGGGGATGCCCACCCACATTTCACAGAAGTGGACGATGATATACACAAGAAGAATGGAGTGGGGGCCAAGGTGGTATAGCTGCAGACCATAAAAGTCTAGCAGCATCAAGAAAAAGGAGGAAAAAGGTGGGATCAACCCCACCATGGCGTACGAAGAGAAGTACACCATCTCGCCAGCGTGCTCCTTCTCGAACGGGAGCTCTCTTCCGGCGCGGACCAGACGGATGAAGAAGTCCGGGGACCATCCCATGAGGGCCCGGACCTTCTTCAAGTCACCTTCGGTCTTTAAACGACTCTCGCGGAGACCCAACTCCATCGCAGCACAGCAAGGCAAGAGAGGAAAAGCGAGCACAAGTTGGGAGTTTGAGCACAAGATCAGATGAGAGGCGTAAAGAACTCCAGACAGTGCACGCTTTCCTCCTTAAGTAAGCCCTCGCAACGCTTGGATGGAAACCGCAAGGAAGTCAAAGATACTACTCAAAAATTCCACCCAACCGATGACAAGAGGGCCCGGGACCACCCCAACGATCAAGTCGAGATTCTTACCCAGGCGAACGGTTGTCATCATGAGGCGGGAAGCCCGAAGGCGATGGCCTCACAAGGCGCGCAGAACCGATACGATTTTCGTATCGGGAACTGGCGACCTTCAATTGCATGAGATCCGCACGCCAAAGATCTCATTTTCCGCACACGGGATATGCCACGCGGCGAGGATTTAACTCCAAACTATCGCCAACAGCACATCCGAAGACCTTTGAAGACTCAGTTCAAAAGTCGAAGGATGGACCCACCTCCGGTGGAATGACTTCACCCAAGGGGTCTTCCCCAGAGGTGGGCCCAGGGGGCCACTATCGGTACCCTGGGTACCATATACTCCTTGGGATTGCAAAGATCTCAAGGGAAAGTCATCTACTTGATTTGAAGACCTTTGGAGGCCCACATGTCAGACATAACCGGACCTGCTTCTCCAACATGGTTAGTCCTAGGGTCGCCACGTGTACTATCAAACTGGAGCTACCGCCCACAAGGGGGAAGCTCCGGGCTATGTACCGAAATGGCACCCCCGGACCTAACCCTAGACTGAGGGAAGCTCCAGAACTGACACGTGTCGGGTAACACTGGACCTATCTGTTCCCCACAGTGTGCTCCGGCGCTGCCACGTGTCCAATCGTCGGATCTTCAGCCTCTAACCTCTGGAAGACTCCACAACGGCTCCGGATCTTCCAAGGGAATCAAGGACTTCAAGACCTGATCAAGTGTCATTAATACTATATTAATGACACACGATCGGACGACCTTAATTACCAGTAACGGTGCTATCAAAGCCCATAACTCGGTCATTAAGGACAATTAAATGTGTTGAATGTGTATCAATATCAGTAACCGCCGGGGCCACATGTCGGGCCAGGCTAACTTGTAACGGCCTGCCCTGGTACTATAAAAGGTCAGGCTGACGATACATAGGACACACTCTCCGGAGACACGCTGACTTTACACTCTCAACTGACGTTGAGCTCATACATCCAATACAACACCAACACACCCCGTGGAGTAGGGTATTACGCTCAGGCAGCCCGAACCACGTAAATCTTCGTGTCCCTTGTGTCACTCGACATCTCACCTTCTGGAATCTCCGCACGCCCATACCGAACCTCAAACTCCTCTAACACTTTAGTAGTGTCGGGAGATCTGCCGGATCAAAACCACCGACAAATACAATATTACAAATATATAAAATATTTGTCCAATTCATTAATAAGAAATATTAAGTCTTTTATGCATGGCAACTGAAATTTATTTCATACATTTTTCCAGCATTGACATCTTCTCGCATATAGGGTTTCTGAATGTGGCCTAGAGGGGGGTGAATAGACGTTGAAACCTTTTTCTGCAGCACTTAACAAAACAGTCAAATACCAGGAAAGTCGGACTAGTCTGGTGTTAGGTGCAGACTAGTCCGGTGTTAATGCAACACTGACAATTACTTAAATACATTTGTTATTTTCTCGAATATGTAACGCAGCGGAATATGTTAAGTAACTTACAATGATAGGCAAGTATGTAAGGTGATCAAGTTTTACAAGAATCACAAATTCAATTGCTAAGTTGGAGATTTATCAACTGTGCCCTAACTAGTTGCAAATATGAAAGATGTAAGTGTAAGACATAAGACACGGTGATTTTTACCAAGGTTCAATCCCACAAAAGGGATCTACATCCTCATTGAGAAGCTCACACAAAGTTGGGTCTCAACCAACCCTTTACCTCATGAAGTCACCACAAAGGCTGACTTGAATTCCACTATCAGCAGGGTAATCACCAAGTGAATGAGGCAACCTTACAAGCTCAGCGCTCCCACAAGATTACAATGAGAAAACAGAGCGAGCACACTCGAAAGATGTACAAGAACAACAAGAGTGTGAGCGAAATCAAACCACAAGAGCTCAAGATCGCGTAGACGTTGCTTTCCTTTCCCAAATCTCAATTCCCAAAAGATTGAATTTTTAGGGCTTTAGATGTGTGGAGAGGAGTGTTTTTGTGCTCTTGGGACGGGTGGCAGCACTAGCGTCCTTAGTTTTATTTTTTGTTGTGGGATCGTGGATCATATATTTATAGTTATTTGGAAAAGTAACCATTGGGGATCCCGACGACCGGACTACTCCGCTGTGTGGACCGGACTAGTACGGTGTGCTCAGTGAAATGTGCGCAGAGTCTTGTAGCATACTAAGAAACCCTAACTATTGTTAGTACACTGGACTAGTCCGTTTAGTATCTAGGGAAGAATTCGGACTAGTCCGTATAAAATTGGACTAGTCTGGTGCATTGTTAATTGTGAAGAGTGATGGACTAGTCCACATTTGAGGACTTGTCTGTTTGAACACCAGTGAGATACCAGACTAGTCCGGACATGATCGGACTAGTCCGTTCTCATACAATTAGGAATTTGGACTAGTATGCACATTATCGGACTAGTCCAATGCTTGAGTGAGTTTTTAATTAAGTACTTAGCCCTTACTCTCTACGAAAAGGTTTGAGCTCTTGGGATGTGTCACACACACACACACACACCCAATACATTTAGAACTATTTTGCACTTCCATTCTCCACTTGTGCTATTTCCTTCTTGTTTGTCATTTTTCTTATTTTTGTGCACCATTATTTTCATTCTCCAAAAATCTGCTCTCACCTTAACAAATATCATTAGGATCTCGCTTGTTTGTCATCAATCGTCCAATACTCACAAGGATGTGCCTAGATGCACTTTAAATTTCACCATTTTTGGTGATTAATGTCAACCATTGAGATTTCACAATTAATTGTAAAAACTTGATTTTCATAAAATGTGCATATATGAGAGCAATAATTATGAGCAAAATTACTTCTCACATATATACACTCTTCATGGTGGGGTGCCTACCAAGTGTGTGTGTGTGTGTGTATAGTGATTGTGATGAACATGAATGACAATATTGTAAGCATAATCAACATTCATCATAGAGATATCACAATAAGCATCACACATTAACACTAAAGTGAAATAGGCATCATCCAACTAGAACTTACAATAGTTTCAAATTTAAAAGATATATGTCCAAGATCAAATAGTCCTTAAGGCTCAAATACCACTACTACTCTCAATCGCTCCCCATTTGACATCAAGACACCAACAAGGGGAAAATGAGTGAAACTACTCGATATCCTTACTCTCGCCCGCACTCTCCGTCCTATCTTTATCTTTGTCTTCATCTTCATGATCATGGGTAGGAGGAGGAGGAGTTGAGGAGCCATCAACTCCAAAGAAAGTGAGCTCTTCATCTGTGAAGGGCAGTGTTGACGGTCCCTAAATACTAAATATGACCGACAATTCACTGCATAAAGATTATAAAATGGAGAACAAAACATAGTGATATGAGTTAAAACTAACAACTTACACAAGTGTTAGTGTCCATTTGTATGCAGGTAAATTAAGCCCCAAAATACAAAAGCATGCAGGGAGCAATCCAAAAAGTTGCCATTCGACCAATCAGGCGATGACATGTGGCATCACACGGATCCATAACTCCATCCTAGGCGTATCCTAGGAGATCCAATAGTGTTCCACTTGGGAAGGGGGTCAGGGCCCACCCGGAAGCCACCCCGAGAAAGCACAACCGAGGGGGGAGGCATGGACCAGGTCAGCCGATTGCCCAAGACGACTGACTTGGCCCTGGCGCCAAACCCTGTCAGCCTTGACGTGTTTGCTTCCTATGGCTCTCCGATGGCGGTAATGACTGATAAGCGCGCTAATTATGGTGCCAAACCGACTGAACTCGTGTATAAATACACTCTCACTCCCTCACTTCTCCACACACCACAAGTTTCACAATATTACTCCATTCATAAGGTTTGGATCTACCCTAGTGGCCAACCAAGTAGAAGGAGAGTGAGGAGGTGCTAGGAGGAGGAGGCTTGGCCTTGTAAGTCCCTCTTCTACACTTATATCTCTACGGAAGTTCTACCAAAATCGAGTTAGAAATTTCTATTAATTCAATACAAGTTTGATTTCTACTTCATAGTAGTTTTCTCTTGTAACTTCTCGTGGGTTCACTGCTTTAATTTATTAGAAGTTGTAGTCAAAGATTTGCATTTGAAATTATTTGAGTTCTGAATTAGAACTTAGGTGTGGTGCTTAGGTTAGAGTTCATCAGTGGATATCTCGGAGACCCACAAATTGAAGAGGTAGATGGTAGGTGGTGACAGCCCTATCTATCCTTAGTAATCCTCCACGTGTGGCTATGACATAGGCTCATGGCAAAAATTGTCTTAGTATTGTCAAGGGTAAACCCGTGCTCGAAGCATGCAACTGTTCTAGACTACTGTGGCCTAGATTTCAAATTATTGATTTCCTCTCAAATCCTTGCCTACCAAACAACTGTGTGTCCTTGGGAGAACAAGCTAGAAGCGAATGTTGCTTGGATTCGATACCCTTGGGAATAATCTTTAAGAGGAAGTGTTACAACGGTATTTCTGTGCGCTTGCGGACTATTCCGTTTTCGTAAAAAATATCATAAAGTATTTCTGGCGCCGTCGTCGGGGAGCAATTGTTGTTGATCTTCAAACCTTATTTACCCTCATATCTATTTTCTTTTCTTTACTTCTTACCTTTTCACCACCAATATGGAGCAGTCCACCATTCTTTCTTATTCCGCCCCAAAGGGCGAGTTCTGTGAGCCACCACCATCATCATATTTGCTCAACTAGCTATGAACTCCACCCTGGCTTTATGGCCATGGTTCTGGAACAATCCTTCTCTGGAGTGGATTATGAAAACCCTTATCACCATTTACAGGAGTTTGAACAATTGTGTTCCTGACTTTTAATATAAGACATGACACCAGAAACTCTCAAATGGAAGTTGTTTCCTTTTTCTATCAAAGAAAAAGCGAAATAATGGTACACCAATAATGTTGGGAAAACAAATGATGTTTGAGATAATTACAGGACAATTTTTTTCTTGCTTTCTATCCAATATCCCGAATTGTTTCCCTATGAATGGAAGTACTAGGCTTCCAACAGATGGAGAAGGAATCGATAGGTGCAGCCTAGGATAGGTTTTTGCTTTTGCAAAATTCTAGTCCAGATTTGTTAATCCCATATCTGTTGTTATTGCAACATTTCTTTATGGGACTTAACAATGAATCTTCCCTATATCTTGACATTATGTCTGGAGAGCCTTTCCTCCATAAGACACCAGAAGAAAGGAAGGAACTTCTAGATCGAATTCTAGAAAATGCCTCCTTCATTATGGGTCTTAATGAACCTCCCCGAAAGGAAGCCACGTTGAGCATCGAGGATACTCCTATAACCAAGGAAGAGCCAGAACCATGTCCATCACCTGCCTTGCATGTAGAATCCTCTCCCGAACCTAAACCACCAAAGGATGAAGAAATTCAACCTTCGGAATTTCCATTTTACTTTGAGGGAGAGATTTTTAAATATTATGGAAATACCTCAAAGTACTGTTACCAAAGGAAGCCATCGTTGCCTCCAACTCCACCAGACTCGCCAGATGGAGCATTCCTCCAAGAGACGGTCAAGAAGTTGACCTCTATTTTGAGTTTGGAATGGACAGTAGAGGTTGAGAACTCACCCTATATCCTTTGGATGATCTCACCCTTAACCACCATTCTATGTCATATTAGAGGAGCAACAATTCGAGTCCTTTATAATCCCTACATTCAATCAAATATCATTTCTAATACTTGTGCTCTCACCATTTTGGGCGATGAGCCAGTGGCACCAACACAAGAATCCTTCCGAGACACATTTGTAAATATTCTTGAAGGATATTGGATTTTACAAGAGGTGTCTGTATGAAACAAAAATGTCTAGGTTCTACTTGATTTTCATGTGTATAAAGTCCGAGACTTCGACGCAATGATTGGGATACCCATTGAGAAATTTCTCATGGTATTCCCCTCTGAAGGAAACCTCAACATAAATCTTGGAGGGAACAACATTTCCATTCCCATTATGCATTCCAAGAACACATCTGCAGAACCATCCCTCCAAGATGGAACAATTGAGAAGGTTAGGACTCTTAAATATTTGGAGACTCCTGAAGTAGAAGGAGAAGAAGATTTCATTCAAGAGAAGGATGAGCTTTGGGAGACCTTTGATTTGGCCAAAGAAGAGCCCGCACCCAGACCTCTTGTTGAGCTCAAAATCTTGCCTCTCCAGACCTATGCTATGCTTTTCTAAATGGAGATTTGGAAGCCCTATCATCATAAGTGACAAGGTTTTAGATGATGAAACAGTCAAACTCATAGCCTTGTTAGAAAAGCATAGGACTGTTTTTGGCTACTCACTCCAAGACCTCAAGGGCATTAGTCATGCTCTTTGCACCCATCGCACTCCCATTGACTTCGAGAATACCCCTCACAGTAACCTCAACGGTGGTTGGAAAATGCGATGCGTGAGGTTGTCAAAAAAAAGGTCTTAAACCTCCTTCATACTGGAATTATCTATCTCGTGCCTCATAGTGGGTGGGTCAGTCTAGTCCAAGTAGTGCCAAAGAAAGGAGGAATGATGGTCATTCAAAATGAGAAGAACGAATTAATTCCTCAAAGAATCGTCACGAGATGAATGATGTGCATTGATTGCAGAAAACTCAACAAGGCAACTAAGAAGGATCATTTTCCACTATCATTCATTGATGAGATGTTGGAATGGTTGGCAACACATTCCTTCTTTGGTTTCCTTGAACGATATTTGCCCTATAATCAAGTTCTCATCCATCTCGACGATCAAAGTAAGACCACATTCACATGTCCATATGGGACATATTCCTATAGGCGAATGTCTTTTGGACTGTGTAATGCACCTGCCTCTTTTCAAAGGTGCATGATGTGTATCTTTTCCGACATGATTGAGGAAATCACGGAAGTTTTCATGGACGACTTTTCCGTCTATGGAAAATTTTCAATCATTGCTTGTAAAATTTAGACAAGGTCTTACAAAGATGCCAAGAGAAGGACTTGATACTTAATTGGAAAAAGTGTCACTTTATGGTCCGTGAAGGCATCATTCTTAGACACTTAGTGTTTGAGAGGGGGATAGAGGTGGACAAAGCAAAAATTGAAGTTATTGAACAACTTCAACCTCCAGTCAACATTTGGGGAATCTGCAACTTTTTAGGTCATGCAGGATTCTATCGATGATTTATCAAGGATTTCTCCAAAATCGCTAGACCCTTACAAACCTATTATCTAAGGATGCTCCCTTTGCTTTCGATCATGAGTGCCTTATGTCCTTTGATACTCTCAAAAAGACACTTTTCTCGGATCCAATCATCCAACCCCCTGATGGGACGCTACCATTCGAAATCATGTGTGACGCCAGCAATTTTGTTGTTGGCGCGGTCTTAGGCCAAACCAAATATAAAAAGCATCATGCCATAGTCTACACTAGAAAGACTCTAACGGAATCAAGACTCTGTTATGCCACTACAGAAAAAGAGCTCCTATCAGTAGTCTTTGCTATCGGTAAGTTTATGTCCTATTTGTTTGGAGCCAAGGTCATTGTCTACACAGACTATGCTGCCTTTAAATATTTACTCACCAAAAAGGATGCTAAACCAAGAATAATTTGATGGATTCTCCTACTCTAAGAAATTTTATTTGGAAATTAAGGATAAGACAGGAGTGGAGAATTTTGTTACGGGTCATCTCTCACGTATGGAAGTCACTCAACACATGGATGTAGCGATCAATGACTTCCTACGTGATGACATGTTGCTCAAGGTGACCGACTCTCACCCTTGGTACGTAGACATCATGAATTTTATGGTCACGGGGTATGTACCATTAGGGGAAAACAAAAAGAAGCTCGTCTATGAGTGTCGACCCATATCTCTATAGAGTATGTGTTGGTAGCCTTCTTAGAAGGTGTGTCCCCACAATTGAAGGCACCAAAATCATTGGAAAATGCCATGCTGGTCCATATGGAGGCCATTATGGTGTTTACTGTACTCAGGCGAAGATGTGGCAAAGTGGATTTCATTGGCCTTCAATGTATGAAGTTACCAAGGAATTTATTCACCGATGTTAGAAATACTAAAAGCGTGGAAGAGTCACTGCTCGTAATGCCATGCCCCTCACATATAATCTCCAAGTCAAATTATTCGATGTGTGGGTATTGAATTTATTGGACTTTTTCCAAAGTCTCATGAGTGCGAGTATATTCTCGTGGACATTGATTATGTGTCAAAATGGGTAGAGGCATTGCCTTGCAGAAATGCCAACTCTAAACAAGCTAGGAAAATATTCCATGAGATCATTTTCCCACACTTGGCACTCTTTGAATGGTTATAAGTGGGTGAGGGTCTCATTTTATTGATAGGACCTTTTGGAGCATTCTAAGGGTGCTTGGAGTTCAGCATATTGCTAGTCCCTACCACCCACAAACAAGCGGTCAAGCAAAAACATCTAACAAGCAGATCAAGAATATTTTGCAAAAGATTGTCTTGGAAATGGGAACAGGATGGAAGCAGAAGCTACCCGACACATTGTGGCCATATAAAACTGCCTACAAGACACCCATTGGCATGTCTCTGTTACAACTTCATTGAAAAGAGGTCACCTCCAACTTCAGCAGGAATGTGATCAAGGGTCGACAAAGTCAACCCATTGTAGGAGTGTTGGAGAATGAACCAAATATCCACCCCCATGATGAAGGCAAACCAAGATACAATCTTGGAGCCTCCCCCAGGCTTTGGGGATAGATGCATTTGGCTCCTACTGGAAGCTAGAGAATCCTCCCGTTGTGGGCAACGATGTTGCCCAACGGGAAGAATTTGTAGAGGAACACTTTAAGGTACTAATGGAGTTAAGCTCTTGCATCCTATTTTGTCTTTCCTAGAGAATGGCGCCAAGCACTACCCTGTTATCACACAACAGAGAAAACAAAGCAAGGGTAATCTTGTCTGATAACTACTAGTAACTCTAACTTAACCATAGTGATAGCTATCCTTCACTTCCGTGGCTTCCCCGGCGACGGTGCTAGAAATGCTTGTTGGTATTTCTTAACACCACAAATCATCTTCGATGAGAGATGGATCCGCAAGCACACGGAAAGTACCGTTTTAGCATTTTACCCAAGAGTATTCCCAAGGGTATCCTATTTATCCCAGAGGAAGGCGGTGAAGTAAAGTAAACACTATTCTTATGATCAAGGTATGGGGTACTAAGTATCTATCAGAATAGGGGTAAGATCATAATAGGGATAGTTTTACACACACCTAAGCAATCTACTCTAAAAGAAAAGAATGTCCCAGTGGAGGCTACGTTAGAGTTGGATCTACTCCTGCTGTGCTTCAGGTATTCATATACATAGTCAACTAGTGTACATATGTGTATGATAACAATGAGTACTAGAACTTAGTGGTCCAACACATCGGGCATGGGTTTACCCCTAAGGATATCAGGACGATTCCCGTCACGAGCCTACGGAGTAGCCGAATGTGGGGGATTACAAATAATGGATAGGGTTGTCACTACCGGCCGCCTACCCCTACAAATTGTGGGTCTACGAGACACCCAGTGGTACTTAATTATCTAAGCACCATGCTTACATAACAAATAAATACCTTAGAGGCTCGAGTACAAGTACCTCTCTAATGCAATGACTAACCTAAACATCGTTGAAGCCAATGTTGGAACCAAGAACCACATTACTCATATTAATACATAATTAGACTATAGTAAAGGTGTATTATGCTTATGATAATATAATGTAGGCATTATAACTAGATCATAATGACATCTACACCTATCATATTCATGGACTCCACAACCAAGCAATGAACACTTCATCCAAGTATATGAATAAATAAAGACTAATAATAATATTAAAAGACATAATGTCACAAATACTAGAAAAGATACATGAGCCATACCTTTCCCAATTTGGAGTTAGGACTAGAGCTCCTCTCTACAGCCTAACCTCTACTAGGGAACTAGGAGAACTAGTGTATACAAGAGAGAATGCTTGAGTGGTGTGTGTAGTGAAGTGAGGCCTCTCCCCCCTATTTATACACGAAGTAGAGGCGGTTCCCGCCACCAAAAGCTCACTGTAGGGAGTCGATACGTGGAACTTGACCGCGTTTGGTGCCAAGAAAGGGTCGACCAACCCCCCCCCCCCCCCCCCCCCCCTAGTCGGCTGACATGGTCTTGGCACCAATCGTGGTGTGCTTCCTCCATGTGGCTGATAGGTGGGTCCTCTTACCATTTTGGGGCGCTACGCCGTTGGATGCCCTCGGATGCTCCTGTAGGTGGGCCATTTGATCCATGTGCTGCCACATGGCATCATTTGATTGCCTGGGAAGATATTCTTTAGGATTCCTCCCTTGAATTCACTTCATTTCGGTATAAAATACCAGCATGCACCATTTTCTCCAAGTACAAGTGGAACTAGGTTATTTCCAACTATGATGTGTGTAAGAAATATTTATTCTCATAAATAATTTAGTTACATTGACGGTCGAAATTGGTATATAATGACCATCAACAAACTCCCCCAAGCCTACCATTTGCTCGTCCCGAAACAAAGATAAAGACTTAGGTTCTGGATCAGGAGTTGCTAAAATATCCTATTTTGCAAAAGTACCAAGTTCACAACAAAATATTTCATCTTGCATTGAATAAATTGGCTATGGTACCTCACCCTTTTTCCTAGTCATTATGGAGCTTATGCCTCATCCTTTTTTTGGGCGGTTGAAGGATAGAATAGCAAAGTGAGCATGCATCACCTAATGTTTAAGTTCCACTTAAACTTCAAGAGAATTTCAAATGGTTTTTGAATTTAAGTTCCTCAGATGATGAACTTAATCACTCGTATGTGGAAGTGGTATATGTATCCTCACCAAGGAAATCCTTTATGGTCCTAAATCTAAATAAGGCTTGTATGGGGAGCTTAGTAGGGATCAAAAGTAGGCATATTTGCAATACATATATTGCTGAATCGAAAGGGTAAGCCTTAGGAGAAAACAAATCATACTTTTCATCAAGATTTGTTCAAGTGTGATGGAATATTTGTGGAATGGAAATATAAAGATAAATCCTTTGTATGCACTCTTTTTTTTTGTGAGGATGAAACATGGCTACTTATTTTCATTTGCTTCTTTTTTTTTTCTCATGCTCTTGTACTTGAGCATGCATTTTCCTTCTTATTTTTCTTGTAGCCATGTCTTCTACTCCTCTTTTTTTTCAAATATTTTGGAGAGAGAATTATGCATGAAAATCATGGAGTATCTTTTTATGGTGGAATGGTATGATGAAATTTTGCTAACTTCTAGTGTAGAAGTTTAGCATATGCCTGTGAAATCTTGATCTTAAAAGCATGAGAAGATTCTCTCATAGGTCCATACTAGTTTGACTAAGCTCAATGTGAAGGTTTGTCAAATTCAAATCATCATATGGCTTTGGTAGGAATTTCTATCAAATGAGTAACTCACATTTTAATTTTTCTTCGAGAAATTAAGTTTCACTTTCAACTAGGATATAGCAGCTCTTATCACTATATCATATCCCACAACAACTTAGAATTGGTCTTAGCCCTTGCTACCCACAAATTCCAAGTTTAAGGCAAGGATATTCTAAGCCAATAAATGCAATACTTGGAGAATACTGGGTTGTATGCAAGGGACTAGAGAAAAATAAAACAGAGCAACTATTCATCATTTCAACTTATATAAAGTAGAAAAATATTATTACCGCACATATTTTATTTTATTAACCTAACCTATACTACATTATTATTATTATTATTATTATTATTATTATTATTATTATTATTATTATTATTATTATTATTATTATTATGCAAATGTGGTGGATAAGAGAGATATAAAATAAAGGAATGCAAATGGAGAGTGATACAAATTACCTCTAGTGGGGTTGAAATCCTAACAGCGGTAGTAGGGCGTGAGGTTGGCCTAACCCTATTGCAGCATGGCTTCTGTGGCACCCGGTTCTGAAAAACGAACCAAATGCAGTGTATGTGTGCCCAAGATGTTGCTTCACACATACACATCAACATCACAAATGATAATCAGAATTTAACCATGTCGCGAATAATAAATATACCTTTATTCTATTGTAGCATAAAATAAACTAGCATACGCGACTCCAACTCCATAGGCAATCGACGGTAGTACACACACCTAGTGCTCCCCGTTGACCTCCAAAATATCTCTTGCAACTGAATTAATGTGGGAATAGCAAGAGTGAGCACATGTCGTGCTCAGCAAGTGTGGGAAAATATGACATGTAGCTAAAAACAAGAAACGCTAATAAATAATGGCTCTTTGCTGAAAAGTACATTTAAAACATGTAAAAAGCATCCTACAATGTCTATGTGAATTAATCCCATCATACCCAAATAATTACCAATTATGAGTCCATCACCATCATTTACCATCATATCACATCCATCAATATTTATCCATCCATAAACCAGATTCTTACCATCATCGTCAACCATGTCCATTTATCGCAACCCAAACCATAACCATAACCAAACCATCCCAAATCCCAAGTCCAACTCTTATCATGGAAGTTGTCCAGGTGCTCGTGACCGGGAGCACGACTATCATGATAGTTTTACACTCTGCAGAGGTTGTACCACTTTACCCACATGTTCGTGATTTCATCACCCGTCGATGACTAAAGAAAACCTCCATTATGCCAAATACACTACCATAGGTGTATGGCCAAGAGATCACAAGATAGCCTTTACAAAGGGACCACTAGCATGTGCAGACCCACTAAGGTTTCACCAGAGGTGATGTCTCCAACAAAGCACATCCATCCAAGATCCCCCTCTTGTGCCCTTCGGATCCCAGGGTAGTCCCGCCACTCATGCAAACCCAACCGACTCCCATTCACTCTCCCCCAAATGATCCGAACAATGCTGGCAATACACCTAATTAATTGGCTAAGCCGCGCCCATACTTGGATTTGTGGTGGCACTGTTGTCCTGGCATATATTTGCATAAATCGGTCCTTAGATCTAAGGCGAGCAAAACCACCATCTCATCCAAGCCAGTCCACAAACCATGCTTGATTAGATCACCCAATTTCCATATTACCAATTATCAATATTTATCAATTCTTATCATCTATAAGTTCATTAATTTATAATTAAGACATTTGGTTGTTTTCTCATACCAATTAATTAGAGCGAAGCAAAAAGGTAAAATACCGTTTACGACTCTCTACAATATATTTCAAGAGACAAGGATGGTTAAACAAGTCTAGTAAACACCTATCTCGGGCTTTCCATCAATTTGACACAAGCATGCAGTTTTGTAAACAAAACATTTAAAAACATAGGATCAATATGGTCAAGGACACTTGCCTTTATATTCAGCAATCCAGTGCTATATGAAATCAAAGTCTTGCACATGAAGATCTTTGAATATCTGCATCTCGGTCGTAATCACTTGAGCGTACCCGTCTACTCGCAATCAAGCACATACACATACAAACATACACAATAAATGCATTGCAAATACTATCAATATGAAGAATATGGTTGCATGCAAAAAATATGTTTGTATTAATGATAAATAAATTTCTATGGCTTTTTAATAATTTTCGATAATGATTTCCTATTTATTTGAGTAAGTTTGGGATTAACTACAATTAATTCAGAGGCAAAATAATTATTTCGGAACATTAAATATGCTAAAAATATTATTAGTAACTTCCTAAAATTTATTCTGAATTTTCTGGAATTTTCCTGGGTTTAATTTGATACTTTATAAATTAACTAGGCCTAATCTTATTTATTAAATCTGAAAAACAGATTAAATAATACTCAAAATATAAATTTTAGTCAAATCTAGAATAACATATTTATCTTGTATGATTCAATCTAACTTGCAAGTTTCCGTGACATCCCGATTTTCAAACTTTGGCGAATTAAAATTTGAATAGGAAGTTAGAATTTTATAATAGAAAGAAATTCTTTTTATAAAGAAAAATATAAAATATATGCATCTCATATTGCATTTTGCATTCACCCTAAAGTATTGAAAATTTATTACCAAAATAAATAAGCTAAAGAAATTATTACCAAAATAAATATACTAAAAATAATGGCCTTAACAAATATGAATGAAAAGAAATACAAAAAGTTAGAAGCGAAAATGAAAGAAAAAAGTGAAACATGGCCAAGCATCCGTGGCCGGACACCAAGATGAGAGAAAAAGTAATACATACATACATACATACATATATATATATATATATATATAATATATATATATATATATATATATAAAGAAAAAAAATGAAACTTTCCGGAAGTTTCTGGAACCTTCCAGATAATTCTGGAATTTTCTGTAAGTTTTTGGAACATCCCGGAAGTTTTTTGGAACCTTCTGGAAGTTTTTAGGGAAGCTTTCCGTCCATGTTCTTGCAGGTTCGCGGACCGGAGCTCTCCCGCGCGTGCGCGCTAGCCCAAGCCGCATCGGGACTCTTCCCAGCGCGCACCTGAGGCCGGATGCGTCGAGGCTCCCGTGCGGGTGTGGCACTAGTTCGACCGGGAATCCTGTTCCCTACGGGTGTCGCCGACTTTATAAAGGCACTTAGCTCTCGTTCTACAT